>JAINUG010000266.1:937500-940000 GCA_029706075.1 Aldrovandia affinis | reverse complement strand
TCTCGGGATGAGGGCAGGTCATGTGATCTCCAGCCCAGCCGCTTCAGGGCCCGACGTCTCGCCATCGGTGTCACTGTCACTGGACCTGGTCGAGGAGAGAGAGAGCGAAGGCCTTTACCATGTTAGCAGCGTTTTCTGTGACGACTGCAGAAACCTTGCGGCCAATATTGTAGCTTGTCACAACCCCAGCGTTGTCAGAAACGCACACCTTGAATCCCCAGGTCGTCGGTCCGTATGAGCGCTGTGCTCTCGGCTGACCTGCGCGGTCAGTACAGAAATGAACAGGTGCATGAGCAGAATGGCCCTAGTTACAGTGAGCAGGCGTCAGACTGGAATTATTCTTAATAGCAGCTGTCCTGCATCAAAATAAGATGAATGTAGATGTAGATCTGAATAAAGAGACACATTGAAAAAGCCTATGTTCCCCAGACAGACAGACAGTGTGACAGTTGCTCCCTCCCCCCCTCCACCCGCAGATTGTCCCTCCCAGAGGAGCCCCCCAGTGCCCCCCCTCAGACGGTCATCGCCAGCGCGCGCACCAACCAGTCCATCATGATCCAGTGGCAGCCCCCCCCCCGAGGCCCGCCAGAACGGCCCCCTGCAGGGCTACGTCATCCGGTGAGCACCCTGCCCACAACCCCAAACCATACCCCATCCCCCAATCACACACCACACCCCACACCACCAACCATATACCACACCCACCCCAACCACCAAGTATGCCGACTCACACACCCCAACACACTCACCCTCACAAACCACACCCAACCCAACCACACCCCAACCCCCAAGCATGCCCCCACACACACCACACCACCCCAATCGCCAACCACACCCCCCAACCACACCCCCCTCACACACACCCCACACCCACCCATCCACAGCGTCTCCTCTCTGTTTTTCCCTCCCACTGTCTCTCTCTCTCCTCTCCTCTGCCGCCCTGCTGCTCCTCTCCTCCTCCCTGCTCTCAGGTACTGTCTGGCCGGGCTCCCAGTCGGGTACCAGTTCAGGAACATCACCAACCCGGACCAGACCAACCTGCTGCTGGAGGACCTGATCATCTGGACCAGCTACGAGATCGAGGTGGCAGCCTACAACGGCGCCGGGCTGGGCACCTTCAGCCACACAGTGATGGAGTGGACGCTGCAGGGAGGTGAGGCTGGACGCTGCAGGGAGGTGAGGCTGGACGCTGCAGGGAGGTGAGGCTGGAGGCTGGAGGCAAACGGGCGGTACTGCAAAAGAGCTGCTTTAAAAAAATATATATATTTAGATTTTGTTTAGATTTTCTCCCATTTTCTCCCAATTTAGTAGCCAATTAGACCTGCTATTTTATGTCAATCCCCCTAGTAATGTGAGTTCGCTGCCGTAGTCCTGCAACCGGTAGTGACAAAGGTGAAGTAACATCTCCTCCGAGACGGCACTCGCCAAGCCGTCGACCGTAACCCGGTTCTACAGGGCCACTCTTATGCGCAGCGAACGTCCTGTCGGCTTCCCTCCCCCCTCCCTGGGGCGGACAGCCAATCGCCGCCCCCTGGTGGCACTCCCGGCCAGAGCCGACTCTGGCAAGACGGGGAATCGAACCCCGGTCTCCGTGGCCAGTTAAAAGAGCTGCTCTTACCATGGTCAGTACTGCTAATTAGCTGCTCTTGTCACAGTCAGTATTGTGAAGGACCTGCTTGTGTGCAGAGGAGCAGGCCCTCGTCCCAGATAGCCGTCTGCCATCCTGACCTTAATTACATAAACAGTCTTCTCTCTCAGGAGCGCACATCGCTATAGACCAGAACTTGTATTTAAATGTTTTCTAAACCTTCAGACAGAGAGAACTGGAACAGTAATGGTGAATGTGACATCACGTCCTGGAGAACCCAGCATGCCCCCCCCCCCCCACCTTCAGCCCTCACCAGGTTTCCTCTGTGACTGGCAGGAGGGAGTGGGTCTGGGAGGTGCTGTTGGTGTGTGAAGAGCTTTTGTTCACCGAGGCCCCCTCCTCTTTCTGACCCCCCCCCCCCCCAGTACCCACCATCCCCCACGGGGACGTGCGGGCCGAGGCCGTTAACTCCACCGCCATCCGCATGACCTGGAGCGCCCCCAGCCCCCAGTTTGTCAACGGCATCAACCAGGGCTACAAGGTGAGCTACAGGGCTACACTGCCCTCTAGTGCCAGAGCGAAGAACTGCGTCCAGCTGCCAGCACCATGCTACGGCGTCTGTGTTCCTGTGCTCCGCCACTCTGTCACTCCTCATGCACAACACCATCGTTACATAGTCAGAGCCAGTGGTGAATTTAGACCCTATTTAGGGGGGCTTTAGCCCCCCTGTCTTTCATCTCAGCCCCCTCGAAAATGTTTAGTCATTCTTTTCTAAAAAAAATTTTTTTTACTTAATATCTATTTAAAAAATACCACAGATAGAGAGTGGTATTTCAATTTTGAGAGCGACCACCATTGTGGTGTTTTTGTTTTGGGGAATGTAACAGTCAATTAATTAATTCAATGTAGGCT
>JAINUG010000266.1:827500-935000 GCA_029706075.1 Aldrovandia affinis | reverse complement strand
GGAGTACAACCGCACCAGCACACGGGTCACCCACTACCTGCCCAATCTGACTCAGGAGTACCGGGTCACGGGCCTGACCGCGCTCACCACCTACACCATCCAAGTGGCCGGGATGACCTCCAAGGGCCAGGGCCTGCTGTCCTCCTCCACCATCTCCTCCGGGGTCCCTCCAGGTCAGTGTCTCCAGAGAGCAGTAAGGGCAATTCTGCAGGGATTCCCTTGCTGTAGTACATGTCTCTGCCACCAGAGGGCACTTTTAGCGTTCTACTGTAAGACAGAGCCCTGCTGTAGTACATGTTTCTGCCACCAGAGGGCACTTTTAGCGTTCTACTGTAAGACAGAGCCCTGCTGTAGTACATGTTTCTGCCACCAGAGGGCACTTTTAGCGTTCTACTGTAAGACAGAGCCCTGCTGTAGTACATGTTTCTGCCACCAGAGGGCACTTTTAGCGTTCTACTGTAAGACAGAGCCCTGCTGTAGTACATGTTTCTGCCACCAGAGGGCACTTTAAGCGTTCTACTGTAAGACAGAGCCCTGCTGTAGTACATGCTTCTGCCACCAGAGGGCACTTTTAGCGTTCTACTGTAAGATAGAGCCTTGCTGTAGTACATGTTTCTGCCACCAGAGGGCACTTTTAGCGTTCTACTGTAAGACAGAGCCCTGCTGTAGTACATGTTTCTGCCACCAGAGGGCACTTTTAGCGTTCTACTGTAAGACAGAGCCCTGCTGTAGTACATGTTTCTGCCACCAGAGGGCACTTTTAGCATTCGACTGTAAGACAGAGCCCTGCTGTAGTACATGTTTCTGCCACCAGAGGGCACTTTTAGCATTCTACTGTAAGACAGAGCCTTGCTGTAGTACATGTTTCTGCCACCAGAGGGCACTTTTAGCGTTCTACTGTAAGACAGAGCCCTGCTGTAGTACATGTTTCTGCCACCAGAGGGCACTTTTAATGTTCTACTGTAAGACAGAGCCTTGCTGTAGTACATGTTTCTGCCACCAGAGGGCACTTTTAGCGTTCTACTGTAAAACAGAGCCTTGCTGTAGTACACGTTTCTGCCACCAGAGGGCACTTTTAGCGTTCGACTGTAAAACAGAGCCTTGCTGTAGTACATGTTTCTGCCACTAGAGGGCACTTTAAGCGTTCTACTGTAAGACAGAGCGCTGCTGTAGTACATGTTTCTGCCACCAGAGGGCACTTTTAGCGTTCGACTGTAAAACAGAGCCTTGCTGTAGTACATGTTTCTGCCACCAGAGGGCACTTTTAGCGTTCTACTGTAAGACAGAGCCCTGCTGTAGTACATGTTTCTGCCACCAGAGGGCACTTTTAGCGTTCGACTGTAAAACAGAGCCTTGCTGTAGTACATGTTTCTGCCACCAGAGGGCAGTTTTAGCGTTCTACTGTAAGACAGAGCCTTGCTGTAGTACATGTTTCTGCCACCAGAGGGCACTTTTAATGTTCTACTGTAAGACAGAGCCCTGCTGTAGTACATGTTTCTGCCACCAGAGGGCACTTTTAATGTTCTACTGTAAGACAGAGCCTTGCTGTAGTACATGTTTCTGCCACCAGAGGGCACTTTTAGTGTTCGACTGTAAAACAGAGCCTTTTAAGGACAAAATTAAGGACAAATGTTGGTTTAATCCAGGCCCTAGTTGGTTGCTTGTTCCACGTCCTTCATATTCTCCTCCCCCAGAGATACCCGGCCCCCCCACCAACATGGCGATCTCCAACATCGGCCCCCGCTCGGTCACGCTGCAGTTCAAGCCCGGCTACGACGGCAAGACCTCCATCTCCCGCTGGCAGGTGGAGGCCCAGGTGAGTGACGGAGTATTCGGGCTGGAGGAGGAGCACCAGGGGAGGAGCAGACTGTGGCGTGCCGGGCGTGGGGCTGGCATCCGTCCCCCTGTCCTCTCTGTGTCGCTCGGTGTCCCCCAATATGGAACTCTTGCAAATGACAAGACACTGTTTAATTTTTAACCCAATTACTAGCTTTTTGGATTGGTCACATGGGGTTAATTAACCAGCTTTATTGGCTGTTGGGTGATGAGGCATTTACAGCACGCAGAGCTGGACGGGAGGCTTCAATGTGCGTAAAAAAACCTAATTGAAATTACAAAAAATGAGAAGACATGATTTTCCGGTGACACAGATGGCTGCCGTGTCTGCCTAGGCAGGCAGTGTGGTATAATGGTTAGGGAGCTGGGCTTGTAACGTTAAGGTTGCAGGTTCAATCCCCAGGTGGGGCACTGCAGTTGTACCCTTGAGCAAGGTACTTAACCTGAATGGCTTCAGTTAATATCCAGCTGTATAAATGGATTGTAAAGAAATGTAAACTGTAAGTCTCTCTGGATAAGAGCATCTGCTAAATGCCTAAAATGTAATGTCTGTCTGTCTCTTTGTCCGTCCGTCCGTCCTCCCTGCCAGATCGGCGTAGTTGGGGAGAACGAGGAGTGGGTGATCGTCCATCAGCTACGCAATGAACCTGATGCCCGATCTCTGGAGGTGCCTGAACTCAACCCCTATACCTTCTACAGGTACCTATACTATATACCCCTATACCTTTTACAGGTACCCATACTACACCCCTATACCGTCTACAGGTACCTATACTATATACCCCTATACCTTTTACAGGTACCTATACTACAACCCTATACCTTCTACAGGTACCTATACTATATACCCCTATACCTTTTACAGGTACCTATACTACACCCCTATACCTTCTACATGTACCTATACTACACCCCTATACCTTTTACAGGTACCTATACTCTACCCCTATACCTTTTACAGGTACCCATACTACACCCCTATACCTTCTACAGGTACCTATACTACACCCCTATACCTTTTACAGGTACCTATACTACACCCCTATACCTTTTACAGGTAACATAATATACCCTATACTTTCTACAGAAACACATACTAACCCCCTATACCTTCTACAGATACACATACTATACCCTATACCTTCTACAGATACCCATACTATACCAACATACTCTCTTCAGGTACTTGCATCTACCTCTTACAGATATCATTTCTGTAAATATACTGTTGAACTCCACCTTGTGATCTGATTCCACGGTGTGCAGATTCCGAATGCGTCAGGTGAACATCGTGGGCACCAGCCCCCCCAGCCAGCCGTCCCGTAAGATCCAGACCCTGCAGGCGCCCCCGGACATCGCCCCTAACAACGTCACCCTGCGCACGGCCAGTGAGACCAGCCTGTGGCTGCGATGGGCGGTACGAACACTGGACCGAACACGCACATAATCAGTGTTACACGCACACACATGCACACACACAGTCAGTGTTACACACACACACACACACAAATCAGTGTTACACACACAAACAGATACACACATTGTACACACACACACACACACACACAATCAGTATTCTGTTTGTGTATACTGTATGTTTCGGTGTGTGTGCACATAATACTGAATGTGTGTGTGTGTGTGTGTGTGTTGTACGTTTGTGTGTGTGAGTATGTGTGTGCGTACGTGTGTGTATGAGTATGTGTGTTTATGTGCGAGTGTGTGTGTGTGCATGCGTGTGTGTATGTACTGTATGTGTGTGTGCGTGTGTGTGTGTGCGTACGTATGTGTATGTTTCTGTGTGTGTGTGTGTGTGTGTGTGTGTGTGTGTGTGTATGAGTATGTTTGTACATGTGTGTGTGTGTCAGTATGTATGCGTGCGTGCGTGCGTGCGTGCGTGTGTGTGTATGTGTGTCTGTGTGTATGATTATGTGCGTGTGCGTGTGCATGTGCGTGAGATTGCTGTTTGAAGCTGTGTGCTCTCTTTGGGACAGCCTCTCTCTGAGTGGGAGTACAATGGGAGCCCGGACCGGGTCGTGTACCGAGTCCAGTACAGCCGGGTCAGGCCTCAGGACCGGCCGCTGTACCATGTGATCTCTGACCGGCTGGAGCGGGAGTTCACCATCGAGGACCTGGAGGAGTGGACCCAGTACCAGGTCAGAGTGCAGGCGCTCAACGGCATCGGCGCCGGGCCCTGGAGCCAGCCCATCTACGGCAGAACCAGGGAGTCCGGTGAGCTGTTACACACACACACACATGCACATGCATACACACACACACGCACGCACACACACACACACACGCACAGGCACAGGCACACACACACACATACGCACGCACACACGCTCACACACACACACACACACACACACACGTAGTGGGTGTGCTCTGGTACGTGAGCGTCCGCTACAGAAAGTGACGTGGATAAGCGCGCGTGTGAGACGTTATATTCCAAACGTGCAAAAAGTGTATGTTTATTTTTCGCCACTTGGGGGCAACAAATAGCTTATGATTACTTCCTGACCGTCTTGTTTAGAAAACGGTTTAACGTTACAGCAGCCAGCTACAGTTCAAGGATATGAATGCGCGTCTCTATGCCTGGAATGCATTTATTGTTGGAATCATATGAATAAATGTCAGAGTTACAATGGAGAGTGTGTCAATAACAAGAAGTTATCGATAACTATTACAGTTTTTGGTAAATGGTCTCAACCTTAATACACACACATGAAAATGTGTGATCTCTCACACACACACACACATATACGCACACACTCACACGTGTGCGCATCTTTACACACACACGCACACACGTGCCCAAACACATATACTCACATACAGTATGAATGCTCACACACGCACACACGAGTGCATATTCACACATGCTTTGGCTGCGATGACGATGATGACGATGATGATGATGATGATGATGATGATGGTGGTAGCGATGGTGGGTTCACGATTGTAACGGTGATGGTGAACGGTCATCTCCCACAGCTCCGTTTGGGAGATGCTGTCCTTCTGTCCGGCACAGTATCTCTCCGCTGTTGTACAGTAACTCACTGAGTGTTTAATGCAGCCCTAAAATCCCTGACCCCCTAAAACCCCTCTCCCCCCGACAGCCCCGTCCTGCGGCCCGGGTAACGTCTCGGCCTTCGCCACCGCCTCCAACAGCGTCCTGGTGCGCTGGTCCCAGGTCCCGGAGCCCGACCGCAACGGGCTGATCCTGGGGTACAAGGTACGGCCGCGCCCCCTCGACGGCTTAATCGTCTGCCCCGTGCCCGCCTCCCGCAGCCCGAGGGACAGGGAGAGACACAAACGCACCGCGGTCACACCTCAAAACACCTTCAGTTGCCAAGGAAACCTGTTCATCAACGTTCTACTGTTTGGGCTTTGTTATTTTTTTATGTTTTCTATGTTGTTTTTTTTCTTCTATTTTTGCTGTTTATTCCCATTTTTTTCTCCCAGTTTAGTATCCAAGGGGAGAACGTGCAAACTCCCCACAGGAAGGCCCCGGCCGGGATTCGAACCCCGAACCTTCTTGCTGTGCAGTGACACTGCACCGCCCATATATAAATATATTTATAATAATTTATATATAATTAAACGTATAAATATATTAATAAATGAGTGCCGGTCATTTTGAAAGTACCTTTGTGTTATCGTAACTTAATTTCCACTATGCACATGGCAAACTGCCTTTCGCTAAGGTAATGTTTGGCCGCTTGCCAGTGAATGTAATTAAATTGAGCTGGACGGATCGAACCTCTCTGCAGAGCAGCTCGCATGCTGCCCGTTGCTCTTGACGACGTCCATCCTCCGTCTGCGCCATGCGTCCGCTGTCTTGCGTTCGTTTACGCGTTTTGTCATCGTAATGAAATTTAGTGCACGTCTCAGGCCCAGCTGCTACATAAGTGAATGAAATTAGACACTGTGCATGGAGTGTGTTCTGGTAATGGAGAGGACTGGTCTCTCACACACACACACACACACACACACACACACACAGTGTGGAGGAGGGCTGCTGTGTTCTGCCTGTTTATCTGTAAGAGATCAACTGCTCCATCCCCGTAGGCGCAGTGCTGACAGTTCCCCCTACCCTCTCCCTGTTCTCCCTCCATCCCACCCTCCCTTTTCTCTTATCTCACTATCTCACCCTGCCTTTCCCTCTCTCCCCCTTCCTCTGTATCATTTCAAATATGCTTTATTCCGATAAGAGAACATGTGCCGCTAACGCAGTAAAAACATTCATGCTAACATTGTATGTTTCTCTGGCCCCCAGTACCCTCTCTCCCTCTCTCTCCTATAACTCTCCTTTCCTCCCTCTCTGCCTCTTCTCTCCCTCCCCCTCTTCATCTATATCACTCTCTTCCTCCCTCCCTCTCTCCCACTCTCCTTTGCTCTCTCTACTCCCCCTCGCACTCTCTCTCTCTCTATATATATATATGCAATTTAGCAGACGCTTTTATCCAAAGCGACTTACAGTAGTGAATTAATCCATTTCCTCTCTCCCTCGCTCTCTATCATTCTTTCCTTCCCTCTTTCACTCTCTCTAACCCCTCACCCTCTTTGCTCTCTTTACCTCTCTCTTTCTCTCCCTTTTGCTCTTTCCCTCCCTCTCTCTGGAATAAAATCTGTGTAGTGCAGGTGTGTGAACATTCTTTTTTTGACACCTTAAGAGGGTTTATTAAGGTGTATTAAAGGTCTCTCCCTCTCTCTTACTCGCTCTCTCTTTTTCTCTCTCACACTCTTCTGCTCTCTTTCTCTTACTCTCTCTTTGTCTCTCTCTCCCTCCCTCCCTCTCTGTCTCTTGCTCCCTTTCTCCCTCCTCTCCCCCTCCTCTGTTTCTCTCTCTCTCCCCCCCTCTCTCTCTCCTCTTTCTCTCTCCCCCTCCCTCTCTCTCTCTCTCCCTCTCCCCCTCTCTCTCCCCCTCTCTGTTTCTCTCTCTCTCTCCCCCCCTCTCTCTCTCTCTCCTCTTTCTCTCTCCCCCCCCTCCCTCTCTCTCTCTCTCCCTCTCCCCCTCTCTCTCTCTCTCTCTCTCCCCCTCTCCCCTCTCTCCCTCCCCCTCCCTCTCTCTCTCTCCTCCTCTCCCCCTCTCTCTCTCTCTCTCTCTCTCCCCGCCCCTCTCCCCCCACCCCTCTCTCTCTCTCTCTCTCTCTCTCCCCCTCTCTCTCCCCCTCTCTCTCTCTCTCCCCCTCTCTCTCTCAGGTGTTGTATAAGGAGCGGGATGTGGACTCCTCCCTGCACTTCTGGACAGTGGAGGGCAACAGCAGCCACAGCGCCCAGCTGACAGGCTTGGGGAAGTATGTGCTGTACCAGATCCAGGTCCTGGCCTTCACCCGCATCGGGGACGGAGTGCCCAGCACTCCCCCTGTCCTGGAGAGGACCCTGGACGACGGTGGGCATTCAGCGACACCACCACTGTGGCTCTGAGTCAGCACAGTACAGCTGCCTTCAGTGTGATCCACACACCCGTTTCTTCCATTTTCACAGAGCATTACTTCATTACTTAATGGCTTGCCTCTTATCACCAGTCCATCTAACTTTGACACACTGTATCCAGTTCTGAGACCATAGCATCTGTGTTACTCTGTCCCTTCCCTCACTGCTGTAGTAGTACTCACCTCTCGGCTCCCTATTGCAGCGCGCATCAAATTTAAATCACTGGTGCTGGCTTATCAAGCTGCTAGAGGAACTGCTCTCTCCTATCTCCAGACACTAATCACACCCTACACCCCAGCCAGACCCTTTTCGTAATATGTATCCATGTTTTAAAAATAAATAAATAAATAAAAACTATTAACCTAACCATTTATTTCCCGGTGTGACAGGTATGGTACGCAGCTGCCAACAATTATGTCTATCCCTGTATTACTGCACTGATCTCTTGCACAAACTATGACTGATCTTACCATGTATAAATGCACATCTTGTAAGTCGCTCTGGATAAGAGCGTCTGCTAAATGCCCAAAATGTCAAATGTTTATCTCCCTTAGTGCCAGGTCCCCCGATGGGGATTCTGTTCCCCGAGGTGCGGCCATCCTCCGTCCTCCTCATCTGGCAACCCCCCATGCAGCCCAACGGCATCATCCTCGGTGAGTTTTAGGTTGTGGGTTCGATTCCCACTGCGACCACATGTACTGAAAAATGTATGTGTTCACTACTGTAAGTTGCTTTGGATAAAAGCGTCTGCTAAATGATATTATTACATTAACTGTCTTCTTGTCGTCCAGCCTATCGGATCGCGTACAGGTTAAACTCCACCAGTGGCAATGCGGCCGTGGTGGAGCTGCTGGACCCCAGCGCCCGACGGCACACGGTGACCGGACTGGTTTCGGAGCTGGCCTACGTGTTCCGCGTCACGGCCCAGACGCGCAAGGGCTGGGGGGAGGCCGCGGAGGCCCTGGTGATCACCACGCAGAAGAGGGGTACGGGGCATGTGTGTGTGTGTGTGAGCCTTCCTTTGACCAGGGCGTCACACTGAAACCCCTTTTCAGCATGGCATTCTGGGAGATGGAGTTCTTAGATGTAACATTAGATTGGAGATATGATTTCATTTGCGTTATTTATTTTTTATTAGGACTACTACTTATAATAATAAGGATCCTGTGTGATGAAGATGTATTCATTAGGCGTGTAAGTGTAATATGAATTATGTAAAAAATTAAAAAATACTGCTAAAAAAAGACAAATATTAAAAAACAATATCAATATGAATATTTTCCCCATAATTCCGGGTCCCATGCGACGTTTGGGCCTAGGCCTTGTCGGCCTATGTAGAGATCCGGCCTTGTTTGAGTGAGGTCCAGCCAAGACCGGACAGGCGGAGCACACATCAAGAGCAAGCGAGACAATCACGTACGATGCAGAGCACAACTTCATGGGACATCGTGCCATGCCATGCAAGCACAACTATACAGCGAGACATCGTGCCATGCCATGCAAGCACAACTGCACAATGAGAGCAAACAGCTATTTAAAACACGTAAAGGGCATAGCAAGCTGCACGTGATGCACCACTGTAACAAACAGCCAGAGCAAACGAGAAGCACAAAGAGGTGTGGTCTTCTCCAACATATCGACATGCTGTGGAGAGACAACACGGCGCATGGCGTAGCCGTCAGTATCACGGGACTCCAGTGGGCGGCAGGTAGCGTAGCGGTCTAATGCATCGTGTTTTGGCTACCGTGTGCACTGCCTGTCAGGGACACAGTTCGAAACTTGTTTCTTCCAGACCGGCCCTGGTCGTCAGCCCCAATCGGGGGTGGCATTTGGCTGTCCGCCCCAGGGGGAGGGTGGAGGGTGAGCCGGCTCGAGTTTGCTGTGAACCACGTAGAAGGAGTCTCCAGAACGTGGGTGGGCGAATTCCGTCTCGAAGGAAGCGGAGATCGCTGCCCACAGAGAATTAGCTTGCCGTGTATAGACAAACTAGAGAGTAGCAGACTTGTGTGGGGAGGGTAAATAAAAATAGAGGGTGTAATTGGCTACCAAATTGGGAGAAAAACGGGGAAAAAAATGTTTTTAAGAAAAGAATCACGGGACTCCAGACCTCCAGAGGGTTAAGAGCCTTCAGAAGAAGGTGAACAATCTTAACTGCTCCACTAGGATAAACTGCAGGATGAGTAGGTTGCAGAGCCTAAGGAATATAAGTGTCACCTCTGCAAATGAATAGTAGAGTTTGTGATTTCCCACATGCAGCGCCCCCGTTCTGCTCTGACATCAGTGCGCTGAGCAAAGTTCAGAGATCACTGTGATGGTGCCCTCAAGCTGCAGGCAGACGTTAAACAACGTTTAAGTGCATGAAACAGAACTTAAGTGGGATAGTCTGGGGCGGCAGAAAGTCCTGGGTTCAAATCCCAGCCGGGGCCTTTCTGTGTGGAGTTTGCATGTTCTTCCCGTGTCTCCCACAGTCCAAAGACATGCACATTATGCTAATTGAAGAGTCTAAATTGCCCGTAGGTATGGGTGTATGAGTGTGAGTGAAAGGTGTATGTGCCCTGCGATGGATTGACAACTTGTCCAGGGTGTATTCCTGCCTCTCGCCCAATGCATGCTGGGATAGGCCCTGGCCCTGACCCTGACCAGGAATAATCGGGTTAGAGAATGAATGAATGAATGAATGAATGAATGAATGAATGAATGAATGAATGAATGAATGAATGAATGAATGGAGTAGGCTGTGCTGCTGTTTTGGGGGGAATGTGAGGGTCTGAAGGGAGCGGTCTCTGTGCCTCTCTCCGGCCAGCCCGCCCGCAGCCCACCAGCCGCCCGCTCGTGCCCCAGGAGGAGGTCCAGGCGCGCAGCGTGCTGTTGTCCTGGGAGCCGGGCAGCGACGGCCTGTCGCCAGTGCGCTACTACACCGTCCAGTCCAGGGAGCTGCCGGGCGGAGACTGGGCGGTCCACTCAGCCTCGGTCAGCCACGACTCCGACTCCCACGTCGTGGACAGGTGAGGCGACTGCGGGTGACTCGCCTCACGGAGTCTGGCCCACTGCACCAGTGTGGAGTAAGGGAGGTGAGGCAGTGTGGGGTGAGGCAGTGTGGAGTAAGGGTCAGGGAGGTGAGGCAGTGTTGGGTAAGGGTTAGGGAGGTGAGGCAGTGTTGGGTAAGGGTTAGGGAGGTGAGGCAGTGTGGGTTTAGGGAGGTGAGGCAGTGTGGGGTAAGGGTTAGGGAGGTGAGGCAGTGTGGGTAAGGGTTAGGGAGGTGAGGCAGTGTGGAGTAAGGGTTAGGGAGGTGAGGCAGTGTGGGGTAAGGGTTAGGGAGGTGAGGCAGTGTGGAGTAAGGGTTAGGGAGGTGAGGCAGTGTGGAGTAAGGGTTAGGGAGGTGAGGCAGTGTGGAGTAAGGGTTAGGGAGGTGAGGCAGTGTGGGGTTAGGAGGTGAGGCAGTGTGGAGTTAGGGAGGTGAGGCAGTGTGGGTTTAGAGAGGTGAGGCAGTGTGGGGTAAGGGTTAGGGAGGTGAGGCAGTGTTGGGTAAGGGTTAGAGAGGTGAGGCAGTGTGGGTTTAGAGAGGTGAGGCAGTGTGGGGTAAGGGTTAGGGAGGTGAGGCAGTGTGGGGTTAGGGTTAGGGAGGTGAGGCAGTGTGGGGTAAGGGTTAGGGAGGTGAGGCAGTGTGGAGTAAGGGTTAGGAGGTGAGGCAGTGTGGAGTAAGGGTTAGGGAGGTGAGGCAGTGTGGGGTTAGGGTTAGGGAGGTGAGGCAGTGTGGAGTAAGGGTTAGGGAGGTGAGGCAGTGTGGGGTTAAGGGTTAGGGAGGTGAGGCAGTGTGGAGTAAGGGTTAGGGAGGTGAGGCAGTGTGGGGTAAGGGTTAGGGAGGTGAGGCAGTGTGGAGTAAGGGTTATGGGGGTGAGACAACATGGTTATAATGTCTATTTAGAATACTTTTGTCACACTGTTTGCTTGTGCCAGCTCACAAGAGTGAATTCAGTGAAAATTCTCATGTCATGACCATTTTTAAAATGTAATATAGCCTGGACATATCTGTCCGATAGTGAAATCATTCGTTAGTAAGTCAGTGAAACCAAGTAACGGTGTCCCTCTCCCATGGCAGACTCAAACCCTTCACTTCCTACCAGTTCAGAGTGAAGGCCACCAACGACATCGGGGACAGCGAGTACAGCGACCCCAGCGAGGCCATCACCACTCTGCAGGACGGTAGTGACCTCTGACCCCTGACCCCAGCCTAAACCCTGACCTCCTCATTTCATCTGTGTGACCTTGTCAGCAGTTTTTTTTCCTCTTTCTGTCATCTGTGACAAATTCCTTCCCTCATCGCCATCGGCAGCACCAACGGTACTTTCATCTTTGTATCACCCCCGGGCCTAACTGCAGCCGACGGCATTTCACAGAGTCTGACTGCACGCTTTGACTTAGCGGCAAATTAGAAATACTACGATGGCAAAAGCACCAGTGAAAAGGGTTCATTGTTTAAGCGACGAGTACTCTCCAGGAAGTGATGTCACAGACGACGGGCGTCTTTCGGCTCCCTCACAACTTCACTCGTGCCCATTGCTGTGTTCCACTTTTCACAGTCTGACACTTATTACAGGCGTGAAGGCGTTAATCTTGGAACTTTCACCACACATTCCAGTAATTACCATGCTTTACAAATGGATCTAATGTTTCGGTGTCTCTGTACATTAGCTAAACAAACAGCGCATTTGGACCTAACAGTGATCGGCCTGTTCGATTGGCGCCATGCACTTGTAGCTAAACGTTTCCCTGGCTGTGGACTCCATCTCTCCCTCTCTCTTTCCCCCCATCCAGTGCCCGACGAAGCTCCCACAATTCTCTCCGTCACACCGCACACCATGACATCCGTGCTGGTGCACTGGCAGGCAAGTGGCGGGACGCTCCTGTGGGATTGTGGGAAAGTGTAATTGCCGTGTACTTTCCTGTCTCTGTTTCTACTGCTCTGGCAGTGCATTGTGGGCTTTCTGGGTTTGTGAAGGGAATGTTGTCGATGTTTGTTGGGGTTGATTTGCGGTGTTGGTCTTTGGCCAGCAGAGGAGGGACAGAGCTGGGATTACCAATGCCAGCTCTGTAGGGGGTGTCAAGTGAATCTCTCTGAGGGTACACTTAAGAAAACTATTTTCCTTAAGTGACATTTGTCTTACAAGAGCATTTGCATTTTACATTTTACATTTTAGGCATTTAGCAGACGCTCTTATTCAGAGCAACTTACACAGTTTACATTTCTTTACATACAATCTATTTATACAGCTGGATATTTTACTAAAGGAATTCAGATTAAGTACCCTGCTCAAGGGTACAACAGCAGGGCCCCACCTGAGAATTGAACCTGCAACAAGCCCAGTTCCCTAACCATTACACTACACTGCCAGCCCATTTGTTCTCAGAAGGATGCCATTTCATCTTCATCTCTCGAAAATGTGCGAAGGTTGCCATCTCTCTGTCTTCCAGGTGTTTCCTGTTTCATGAAGGTGGAAAAAAATGTCAAATGGAACATTGGAGAACTAGAGCGAGAAGCAGAACAAAAGCCTTTTCATATATCTCAGCGCTTTATTTTTCTATTCAGATAAATACTCTTGAAAGGTGAACATGGTTTTGGCAGCGTACAGGAGAATTGGGCCGTGCACTGTACTGTGTCTGTGGGAGTGGGTTTCAGGAGCTCATGAGATGAGATGCTCAGGTCTGCCTGCCCCCCAGCCCCCACCTGAGGACAGGATTAACGGTGTTCTCCTGGGGTTCCGGGTTCGATACCGTGAGCTCCTCTATGACCGGCTCCACAGCTTCACCGTCCGCACTGTCAGCAGCCCCTCTGCCCGCTGGGCCGAGCTCGCCTGTGAGTACACACACACACACACACACAAAATCTCTCCTGTGAGTACACTAACACACACACACACACACACACAAAATCTCACCTGTGAGTATGCAAACATGTTCACCTGTGAATATGAGCCTTTAGTGCTGTCAGTGATTTTTACCCACTGTCTGAATTAACTTCAGTGTGCCCACATGCACTAACCTTTGTCTCTCGTTCTCCCCTTCTCCCCTTCTCCCTGTGAGTATCTCTCTTTAATGGCTGCACCCTAAACCTCCCTGTCCCCACCCCCAGCCCCCTACGACATGCGTAACCTGAACCACACCTCACTTACCCAGTACCAGCTGGACAGTAAGTCTCTCTCTCTCACTTTCTCTCTCTCTTCCCCCCCCTCCTTCTCTCTCCCTCTCTCTTCACATTCCTTAAGAGGTCACATTGTTAGGATGTTAGACTTGGGAAACTTTTAATGTGACCCTTGGTGGTTGTAACCTGTAACTTGAATTAACTACTGGCCAGTTGCCACTTTTTATTTCCCTAAATACTTGTAAATTGTAACATACAGTACCATTTCACAATTGCAGGTCACAGTTTGTATCCATTTAGCCTTACGTCACGTATGACGTCACGCCCCTGTCCATTTTAGTTCTCAAAGTGCATTGTGGGTAATGTAGTTGTTTTGTGCTCTTCAGACCTTAGCAAACACAAGCGCTACGAGATCCGCCTGAGTGTTTATAATGCGGTGGGGGAGGGGCCGACCAGCACGCCCCAAGAAGTGTTTGTGGGAGAGGCAGGTAAGCGGCATGGACCGCCTGGCATGACACTTTTGTAGTCTCAGCTGTCATTGTTATATAGAACTGACTACAAATACCAGACCACCCAATCTATGTCCATCCACTTGTAACTCCTTGTGTATGAGATTAAGAACTGTATTCAAATCAAGGGTTTGAGGGTTTAGAAGGCTTACACAGGCTGTCAAATGACTTCAATTTTCCACCTTGAAGCATATGATGATG
Source organism: Aldrovandia affinis (assembly GCA_029706075.1). NCBI lineage: Eukaryota > Metazoa > Chordata > Actinopteri > Notacanthiformes > Halosauridae > Aldrovandia > Aldrovandia affinis. The sequence goes on along the minus strand of JAINUG010000266.1, from coordinate 920,876 downwards.
GTAAAGTTTTCATACTGGAAATCCTCTCTGGTTTATTTGCTCTCCATTTAACAGTAGTTGTTTTATCTTAACATTTAGAGATCACTTCTACTGCCTACCTTAAAATTTCCCACCCGCTGCCGATCCGACGCACACTGGAGCTGATGTCGGCTAATTGGTCAGTTCATGTGCCGTCAAAAGTTACGCCGCCCATCTGTCTTTCCCAGTCCCCACAGCCCCGCCCCAAAATGTGGCCGTCCAATCATCAACTGCCACCCAGCTGGACGTCACGTGGGACCCCCCTCCTCTGGAGGCTCAGAACGGGGACATTCAGGGGTACAAGGCAAGTTTTGGGGTGGGGGGACAACGGGGGAGTACGAGGTACGAGTTTGAGTTCTCCCGGAAGTTTGATTGGCGGGACGGCCCTGTGACTCACCTTGTCGTTGCCCCCCCTCGTAGATCTACTTCTGGGAGTTCCAGCTCCGCAACGAGACGGAGCGACTGCGCACACTCTTCCTGCCCGAGGGCGGGGCCAGGCTGAAGAACCTGACGGGCTACACCACCTACATGGTCAGCGTGGGCGCCTTCAACGCCGCCGGGGACGGCCCCCGCAGCCCGCCCACCAGGGGGCGCACTCAGCAAGCAGGTGGGGCGGGGGGGTTCGAGTATGAGACCGCGACATCTTTAGTCTGAGTTTCCTGCAATGACACTTTTATTTTGTTTACAGTCTTCACTGTGGATATGTAAAGCAGGGCTCCTGTGTGACACATCCAGTTAACTAGTCGTACTGTTTGTGTTATTATTACATTTACATTTGACATTTTAAGCATTTAGGAGATGCTCTTATCCAGAGCGACTTACAAGATGTGCATTTATACATGGTAGGAACAATCATTGTTCGCGCAAGAGATCAGTGCAGTAATACAGCGATAGACATCATTGTTGGCAGCTGCGTACCATACCTGTAACACTGGGAAGGAACACAATATTTGAGACAATGTTAAACATAGATACATATTACGGAATGCAGTATTAAACATGTAAGCAGTGGTGATTACAATTAATGAAATGTACAGATTCAGTGGTAGTGGAGTCTGAAGAGGTGGGTTTTGAGTCTCTCGCAGAAGAGGGCCAGTGATTCCAGTGACGGGCAGCACAGCGAGGGGACGGGTAGCTTTAGAACAGCTCGTCTGACTGGTAGATACAGCAAAGCCAAGTGGGTACTGTGGCTCAGATCTAAACAAGGCTTGTGGCTGTGATTGTGACATTCCATAGTTTGCAGATAATTCTGGGAAAAGGAAAGGACGATTTATTTGGCTGTCATGTGAGCGGATGGGACAGAGGGCAGCTGTGTATGTGTGTGTGTGTGTGAGAGTGTGTGTGTGTGTGCGCGTGTGTGTGTGTGTGTGCGCGTATGCATGTGTGTGCATGTATGCGTGCGTGTGTGTGTGTGTGTGTGTGTGTGTGCGTGTGTGTGTGTGTGTATTCATGCAGTAAAAAGGATGGATACGCTCAGTGCCTTATTAGCACGTCTGTGTGCAGTTGTCACAGCGACGGAAGTTCTTGAGAGCCTTGTTGAAAGGGAGAGGAAGAGGGGAGGACCAGAGGGGTAGATTCTCTGTTTGTTTTCTTACGCAGAGGCACACAATGGGGCCTGTGTTCTATGATCCCTCTGTTTTGAAGAAGAAGAAAAAAATGATTTCCTCTCAGAATTTCCGCTCCCTGGAACAGCACTGACAAAGACACACGAGCATCGCTGCTGGCAGGAACGGACTTGAGTCAACAAAGTCCTGATCTCCAGATCAGCTTTCACCCCCAGCTGATGCTCAAAAGTCTCACGGTGTTCCTGCAACTTTCCCACAGTGTCATCGAGGTGTTTGTCATTGGTTCTTGTTTGTGCTCTGCAGCCAGTATAGATATGAAACAGCCAGATGGACAGGTAGTTGTAGGACAGTACGGATGACAGCTAGGTGTAGTACAGCCAGGCTGTAAATGAAGGACCTACAACTTCTGCATCTGCGCCAAAACCTTCACCTGCGAACCCCGGGTTGAGGCAATATCAGCACAGGGCCTGGAGAAGGTTCGCCCCACCCACGTCTTTCTATGTCTCTTTCTGTCTGTCTGTCTGTCTGTCTGTCTGTCTGTCTGTCTGCCTGTTTCTGATTAATCTCTGCCAAAAAACTTGAACATCAAAAGTGGCTGTTTGGCACAGGAAGGTGTGTGTGTGTGTGTGTGTGTGTGTGTGTGTGTGTGTGTGTGTGTTGTGTAGTGATGGTTGTGAGGTGTAACACAGCCAGGTGGACAGCTACTTGTAGCCCAGTCAGGTGTAGCACAGCCAAGCTGACAGGTAGATACAGCACAGTTAGGTGTAGCATAGTCACAGGTAGATCTCGCACAGTTGATCTGAAAGGTGTTGGCACAAATGCCCTTGACCTCTGACCTCTGACCCTTGTATGCTGCCTCTGTCCCAGCGCCCAGCTCTCCCGGCTTCATCCGCTTCGGCGAGCTCACCACCACCTCCGTCAACGTGTCCTGGGGCGAGCCCGCGCAGCCCAACGGCATGATCGAGGGCTACCGCCTGGTCTACGAGCCCTGCACGCCCGTGGACGGTAGGCCCCGCTCCGCCCCGCCCCGCCCCGCCCCGCACCGCTCTCCGTCACACGTGTGGCTCTGTTCCTGCAGGCAGGCCCCCAGGACCGAGTCTGTGCCCCTCTGTGGAAGGCTGTAACTGTGAAGAGCGTGTGTGTGCGTGTCTGTGTGTGTGTGTATTGTGTATTTGTGCGTTTCCCCATCTGTCTGTTTGTGTGTGTTTGTGTGTGTGTGCATGCCTGTGCGTGTGGGGGGTTGCATGTGCGTGTGTGTGTGTGTGTGTGTTTTGCATATCTGTGTGTGTGTATTGTGTATATTTGTGCGTTTCCCCATCTGTGTGCGTGTGTGTGTGTGTGTGTGTGTGTCGGTTGACTGTGTATCCTCACCTGCGCATCCTCCCGCCTCCCTCCTCCTCCAGGCGTCAGTAAGATCGTGACCGTGGATGTGAAGGGCAGCGCCCCCCACTGGATGAAAATCAAGGACCTGGCGGACGGGGTCACCTACAACTTCCGCATCCGAGCCAAAACCTTCACCTACGGCCCGCGGGTCGAGGCCAACATCACCACGGGGCCTGGAGAAGGTCTGCCCCACCCACCGTCTGTCTGTCTGCCTCTTTCTGTATGTCTGTCTGTCTACTTGCCTGCCTGTTTCTCTTTAATCTCGGCCAAAAACGTTGAATATTGAAAGTGGCCGTTTGGCACAAGAAAGGCGTGTGTGCGTGTGTGTCTGTGTGTGTGTGTCTCTGTCTCTGTCTCTCTGTCTCTCTGTCTCTCTGTCTCTCTGTCTCTGTCTCTGTCTCTGTCTGTGTCTCTGTCTCTGTCTCTGTGTCTGTGTGTGTTCTGTAGTGATTGTAGCGAGGTACTGCATGGTGTTTACACTCCCTCCCTCACATTGCCTCCATGTCACCCCCTCCTCTCTTAGGAGCCCCAGGCCCTCCAGGGGAGCCCTTCATCTCCCGCTCCAGCAGCTCCATCACCCTGCACTGGGCCAACGGAGACCCCGGACAAGCCCCCATCACCCGCTACGTCATCGAGGCCAGGCCCTCAGGTCAGCTGCGCTCAAACATGGGTGGGGTAACTTCTCTATAGCAGACTGGGGAAACGGTGGCAGGGGGCAGGGGTTCCCAAAATCATGCGCTAGTACTCTTTCTGTGACCCCACCCCTTATTAAAATGTCAAATGTGACATATGTCCAAATATGGAATTGAAATGCTTTTTTGATAATATAACTAGCACAGTGCGTGTAACAGGAGTACCATTTAATTTGGCTGATGTGAAAGTCAATGGGAAGTGGATTATACACAGTAAGTTATTTATTTGAGCTTTGTGTCTCCATGGTGGATCCCTGTCACCATAGAAACAGGTGCAGAGTCCAGTTTCAGGGTAGTTTGCTCTTCTCCTTCCATTTCTCCCAGACGAGGGGCTGTGGGACATCCTGATCAAGAACATTCCAAAGGAAGTGACATCATACACACTCGACATGGACATCCTGAAGGAAGGGGTCAACTACGACTTCCGGGTCATCGGGGTCAACGACTATGGCTATGGCTCCCCCAGCGCTCCGTCACCTTCTGTGTCCGGTCAGTCCCAACGTTACGCTGTTCATGTGTTCAACATTCTCCCCAACACCCCCCCCCCATGTTCTTCGATATTCCAGATACATTCATTACTGGTAAAAAATCGAATGTCACGGCCTCCAGGGTCTAGTGGTTTTAACGTTTAACGCTGGCCACTGCAACCAGGGTTCGATTCCACCAGCCGCGCCAGAGTCGGCTCTGGCCAGGAGTGCCCCTAGGGGGTGGCAATTGGCTGTCCGCCCCAGGGATAGAGGAGGGAAGCCGACAGGAAGTTTGTGTGTACAGGAGTGGCTCTGGAGTACCGGAGTTACGGTCGACAGACTTGGTGAGTGTCGGCTCGGAGGAGACGATACTTCGCCTTACGGCAGCGAACTCACAATACGAGCGGGGATTGACATGAAAACAGAGGGTGTAATTGGCTACTAAATTGGGAGAAAATGGGAGAAAATCTGAAAAGAATTCTAAAAAAAAAAATAAAATAAAAAAAGTAACTTGAGTCGTGTGAGGTTTTAATACAGTGCTGAATTTTATGCTTTGTGTAAACGCAGACAATTGTAAGCAGGTATTGTGTACGGAGGCTGATTCGTGCCAAACTTAAGACACCGATTGAGTAAGTGATTGCGAAATAGACACTGCTTTGTGGTGTACCCACATCACGTTGGCACAAGTCAGCCTCCGGAGTTGAGGTGTTAGAGCCAAGGTTGTGCTTCTCTTTTGTGCCGCTGCATGCGTTTCCCTGACACCTCCAGCCCAGAGGATGGCGCCCTTCTACGACGAGTGGTGGTTCTTGGTGGTGATCGCTCTGGTGGGCCTCATCTTCATCCTCCTCCTGGTGTTTGTCCTCATCATCCGCGGACAGAGCAAGAAGTACACCAAGACAACAGACCCAGGTGTGCAAAGGGGGGCATCCATGGGGGAGAGGCAGGGTGCCGTGTGCCTGCAGCTGGAAGATTGTACAAGTTGTTCTCGATCTCTCCAGTGAAATGTCCACACGTGTGAATGTTTAACACTTAAGACGAAGGCTCTTTAATCGACGCTGGGTAGGGGTGCCTCCTGAGCAAATAAATAAACACATGCATGCATTGTTAAGAAGAAGAAGAGGAAGAGGCAGAAGTTATTCACTGCTGATTCACAGGATTTTGATTGGTTATTTACTGTTATCTATATTCGTGGGGATATTTAAATATATCTTTTTTTGTAGTCAAAACTGTTGGGGCCTCCCACCGGTCGCGCCAGAGTCGGCTCTGGCCGGGAGTGCCACTAGGGGGGCGGCGATTGGCTGTCCGCCCCAGGGAGGGGGGAGGGAAGCCGACATGAGTCCGCTGCATACAGGAGTGGCTCCGGAGTACCAGAGTTACGGTTGGCGCTTGGTGAGTGCCGTCTCGGAGGAGACGATACTTCGCCTTTGTCACTCCCAGTCACAGGGCTACGGCAGCGAACTCACAATATGAGGGGGAGGGGATTTACATGAAAAATAGAGGGTGTAATTGACTACTAAATTGGGAGGAAAAAAAAACCCAGCTGCTTATCTAAGTCTGAATCAGTCTGTAACAGAAAGTGGCTTTGCAAGACCCCAACCCTCGCCCCCAGAATTTTGACCCCTCCTAACAAGACCCATGACTCCAGGCTGAGTCGGAGCTATAGGACCGGAGGGTCTGGGCAGAATGTGGACGAGCACAGCGCTGCCAGTATGCCGTCTCGTGTAAGCAGCCCCTGCCAGGAACGCCAGGTGCCCAGGCGGCCGCCGTCACTAGGAGACAGTCTCAGGGCGCCTCGCGGCCATCGGCGGTCTCGTGCCGGCCAGCTGTGCGGTTGCGTCACCGTCATCGTTGTCCTTGTCGCCGCCGTTCCGGACCGTGCCACCGCTGGGCTCTGTCCGTGTGTGGTGTCACGGGTCTGTCGGGTCCGTCGCCCTCGCTCTGTCACTGTGCCAGCCTGCGTTACATCACAGGTTTCGCTTAGCGGATTAGCTCTCATACAGGCTAACCTACACATCATCCGCCTTGTGCAAAAGCCCTTTTTTTGTCTCTTTTGTGTTTTTTTTTTTGTTTGTTTGTTTTTAACTTTACATCGAAGTTCGCTCCCAAGCTCCGTGTGCCGTAAATGTGCCCCTGACTTCTGAGACGGCCACGCATTATACGCCTTCAACCAAAGGCGTAAACACAGTGTGCTCACGGCATACTGCTTACGAATGGCTTTGAGGTAAAGAGCGCTCGGAGACAAAACGCAGGCTATGATTCAGAGCGGGCCGAAAGTAAAATACATATTAGAGAGGGGGGGGAGAGGGGGAGAGAAAACAACGGCCCAGCCAGGCACGGGCGTGACATCAGCACTGGCGTTTCCCCGCAGTCAGCAACTGCTGTCGAGCTCTGTCAGTAACCGCGCCCTTATCTCGGACGGGGAAACACCAAACACAAGGGGCCCGCTTGTGTGGGACACAAAGAGGCTCTCTCAGGCCCCCATGCGACCTCCCCCGACCGCGGACTACTGTTTACGTAACCCCTCCACCCTGTCACTCCAGCCCGGCCCACCATGCCAAGGAGTCGTACTCACACCTCACACCAAGGAGTCGAGACTGAGGCCACTGTGCGGACCCCAAAACCTCACTTTATTCACAGTCTCAGCCCTGTGCGCGTGGGTCAGTGTGTGTGTGTGTGTGTGTGTGCACCTGTATGTGCGTGCTGAGTAGAGGTGCTTAGGAATTATACCATTAACGGTTTTACTATGATAGTTGTAATTGCGAAATCTGCTAAATCTGAGCTAAATCAGTAATGGGTAAATCCTCTAAATGCTCTAAATCAGGGGTGCTCAAGTTTGGTCCTACCACCAAGTTCAACTACTACAACTGCACTGCTACCACTAGTATCACAATTACGTTTAGAGCAGGGATGCCCAAGTTCAGTCCTGGAGATCTACTGGGTGTACAGGCTTTTGTTCCAGCCCTTCACTAACACACCTGATTTGAACATTCCTTGCCTTGACGAGCAGTTGATTAGTGGAATCAGGTGTGTTAGTGAAGGGCTGGAACAAAACCCTGGAGCAAGGTACTTAACCTGAATTGCTTCAGTAAAATATCCAGCTGTATAAATGGATTGTATGTAAAGAAATGTAAACTGTGTAAGTCGCTCTGAATAAGAGTGTCTGCTATATAAATGCATAAATGCATAAAATGAAGACCGATGCATGGAGCCAGTCTCCTCTAACCCCCAAACAGTGTCCACCTATCTCCACCCAGGGAACCCCTCCTCCTGTAACACTGTACCCCTCACCCACGGGGCCATGGTCAGTCTGGACGAGGGCCGCTTCCCCGCCCTGGAGCTCAACAACCGCCGGCTGTCCGCCAAGAACTCCTTCTGCCGCAAGAACGGCGTCTACACCAGGTGAGACTGGGGGGCGGGGCATGGCAGCGGGAGCAACGGTGGGATGCCACAGATTCTGCAAACTGTCCAGACGGCCAGCTTCATATTAATGTTACCATCAAAAGTCCCATCTCTGCTACCTTTGGAAGCTGAGCCGAAACGAAGCCTATTTGATGCCTCTTGTGAATATTCGTGAAGCTGGCATAGCCAATACTGGCAATACTGGTGGCTATGGGAGCAATGCACTTAGGCACGCCTCTTCACAAATATGCATGAACTGTGATGTGATGTGGCGTAGCGGTAAGAGTGTCCTGAGCCCACCGGCCGTGCCAGTTCGGCTCTGGCTGGGAGTGCCACTACATTTTAACATTGACATTTTAAGCATTTAGCAGGCGCTCTTATGCAGAGCGACTTAGAAGATGTGCATTAATACATGGTAGGAACAATCATAGATTGCGCAAGAAATCAGTGCAGTAGTACAGCGATAGACATCAATGCAGGCAGCTGCGTACCATACCTGTAACACTAGGGGGCGGCAATTGGCTGTCTGCCCCAGGGAGGGGGCAGGGAGGCCGATATGAGCTCGCTGCATATATGAGTGGCTCTATGTGTAGCAGAGTTACAGTGGACTACAGCAGCGAGTTCACAATACGGGGGGGCTTGACATGAAAAGAGGGTAGGTATAATTGCCTAATAAATTGGGGGAAAAATGGGGGAAAATCTGAAACAAAATCGTTACAAAAAGAAGAAAAAAAGAATGCAGGAGCTAACTATCTGGTTAGTTTAGAGAATCTGTGGCGACGCTTCTGTAGGGTCCGCCTGATCAACAAGGGCCGCGAGGTGGTGAAAAACAGTCCGTTTTGATCACTTCTACTTCTCTCGTCCGAGTGTTCAAAAGTGCAGAGTAGAAATGAGCAAAACAGCCAAGTGCAATATATCCTGTAGCATACAACTATCTGAAAAGAACCACAGAAGCTGTCTTGTTCAAGAAACATACAGCACGTAGATAGACAGAAAGAGAGTGTGGGCAGGTGAGCCCGCTCAAAAGAAATAGAGGAAACACAAATACAGATAGCAGAGCTACCTTTCCGCTCAGAGGTCAATGACCTGGAGGATAGTCCCCCTAGGGGGGCTGCAGGATGTGCTGGTGAGCAGTGCTTCTTGGGTGGGTTTCCTGTGAGGGGGGGGGGGGGGGGAGGTCAGGGTGGAGCGCGTTCCAGGGAGGGGGGCTGACTCAGTTTGTACTCCCCGGCCGCAGAGGCCTGGTTTTTGCGATCAAAGACGCTGACTCGCCCTGCCTTTGATGAGCTGTGTTCTGGGCCCCATGCAGCCCTGCTAATGAGGAGGGGATGGGGGCTGGGGGGTCAGGGGGGGGCTGGGGTGTGTCCGTCTCCCCTTCCTCCTGCAGACTGTGTGTTCTCACCCACAAGGGGGGGGGTGGACACCATGCTGTGGTAGGGCTGAATTATTTAAACACCACTCCAATATGGTGGAGCTTGGTGTGGTGCAAGGGGGGGTGAGGAGATTTGGAATTAAGCAACCCCGTTCCCCCTCCCCCAACCACCAAACCCCCATCCCCCAACCGCCCTCCATCCCATCTGAGCTTCCTCTCAATTTTTAAACAGGCACTTTTTCACTCTCTTCAGGCACCCCCAAAAACACTCTCTCCCCCACCCAGTCTCGTGCTCCACAGCTGTGAGGCTGAGCTTGTTAACCCCTTCCTGTCCCCGGGTCTGTCTTTGTTCACTTCACACTAGAGCACTGCAGATTCCGTCGTTCATTCATATTGACGATATTAACAGTGTGTGTGTGTGTGTGTGTGTGTGTGTGTGTGTGTGTGTGTGTGTGTGTGTGTGTGTGTGTGTGTGTGTGTGTGTGTGTGTGTGTGTGTGTGTGTGTGTGTGTGTGTGTGTGTGTGTGTGTGTGTGTTTGCCTAAGAGAGAGAGAGAGAGAGACAGACAGACATACAGACAGACATACAGACAGACAGAGAGACTGACACTTCCCCTCCCTGACAGACACCGACAGTCACTCCCCGCCGAGGTGCCTGGAATCTGGTGAGGATGTTGCCGTGGCGACAGCCTTGGAGCCTTCTGGATCCTCCCTCAGGGGCCATGAAGGACAGTGTAGGGGAGGGGGGGTGGCGGGGGATGGGGTGGCCAATGGAGACCTGAGAGACAGAGACCAAACCGGTGTCATCTGCTGGCTTTCCACCGCACCGCGATTCAAGATTCAAGAGTTTTATTTGCCACCTGCAACAAGTGCAAGTACTAGTACATTCCAATTCTTACCCCAGCTCTTTCCCGCCATATAACGCATAATCCAAAATGTAGGCACAAAATACAATAGGTACATATTACAGAATACAATGTAAAGGGGGTATTCAAATCCAGGCCTCAAGGTCCGCAGTGTCTGCAGGTATATGCTGCAGGTATACCACGCACTACATCACCTGATTTCACTAATTAGTTTACCTCCCTTGGTCCAGGAAGCGAGCTAATTAGTGAAATCAGGTGGTGTCGTGCATGGTTGGAGCAAATACCTGTAGACACTGCGGACCTCGAGGCCTGTATTTGAATACCGCTGCAATATAAGTACAAGGGTAAAGGGGCTACTGCTGTAAGCAGTGACGCCAAGGGGTGGAGGCCACGCTTATTAGCTCGGAGCAGTGGGCGGGGCCAGAGCCTACGTCATTGGCTCTTTAGCCACAGCTGGGGGGGGAGGGATGGGAGTGGCGGAGCCAAGGTGCAGTCTGAAGTGCCTTCGCTCTCCGCCCCGTCTCTCCCCAGGGTCACGTGGGGTCAGGCAGGGCCACGACCCCCTCCCTCCCCCTCCCTCCCCCCACCACAGCTGGAACTCTACGGTCGCCCTCACAGCTCCTGCTGTTTATCTTTCCCCCGAGACGCACGCTAGCCCTCTCCTTCAAATCAAAACAGTTTAGGTTTTCTGTTTTCGTTCACGTATACAAATAAGGATACCGTATACATTTCGCATAATCAAATAGTTATATGTTGTTATGTTATATTTCCCATAAACAAATATAGTGTTTCACATTCCAGTACCCTTTTTTTTTTTTTTTGTGTCAGTTTAACAGTTTAACTTTTGTTCTGCTATCCATGTGAGTTTTATTTGTAGTACTAGTACCTCGTACGTTACACGAGGGGGATTGCTTGGGATCCCAGTGACAGCATCTTTTGACCGAGGACAGAGGTTGTTCTAGCAAAAGGAGGAAACACTTAGCAGACAGATGTTGGATTGTTTGGGCCTGTGGACGGGGTGTTTTTGTTTGGGGGCTGCCAGTCTCTGTTTTTCAGTCAGAATAAAGAGTCCTTCAGTGTGGGTCTATAGTGCTAGTGTTCTCACTCTTGCTGCGTTCTGACCGCGCTTGGCTACCGCTCCCGGACGTCTTTACGCCCAAACCCCGACCCCAAGCCCCAAACCCCCAACCTCCAACCGCCTTGCGCCCACTGTCTATCAGCGCCTATCGTACAGTGTTAGTCGGTGGGAGTCATTCTTCTGTGGAGACGCTGTCATGGTGGGAGTTGGAGGGGTCACATGAATGGCCTTTGACCTTTGTGATAAACCACCCCCTCCTCAGACCAGAGTTCAGAGACCTCCCTGTCGTCCTCATTTTTGGAAGAGGCAGCCTCCTCCTGCTCCAGTCACAGTGCTCCAAATATGTTCGCTTTGTTGGCACGGCCTCGATACACAACCAGAGCTTTAACGCTAACAAGCAAAACATGAACAGCGTGTGCTAAGAAACAAATTACAATTGGCACTTCTGAATAAGTATATCCACAAATATTCATATAAATATATACATAAATATAAATGTATGTGTCAATGTATCATTTTGTGATACAGACGTGCTGCTGTGACAATTTTTTTATTCACATCTGTGCGGCTCCCTTCCTCTCCAAAGAGGGATTGTGATTTATTTTATTTTATTTGACATTTTTGGCAAATCTTCACAATTTGGAGGTAGAAGGATATCCTCATTATTGTATAAATATATTTTAAATTGCATGGTAAGAACAATCATAGTTTGCGCAAGAGATCAGTGCAGTAATACAGCGATAGACATCATTGCACGCAGCTGGGTACCATACCTGTAACACTGGGAAGGTATGCAGGTTTTAGGTTTTTTTGAGGAGTAAGCAAGGATACATATACAAAAAGTATAGAATAAGTAGGCAGTGGTGATAACAATTGGCTAGATGTACAGAATTCAGTGGTAGTGGAGTCTGAAAAGGTGGGTTTTGAGTCTCTTGCGGAAGATTGCAAGTGACTCTGCAGTCCTGACCGATTGCGGAAGGTCATTCCACAGCCGAGGGGGTCAGCTGAAGAGAAGAGGCGAGACCGCGAGGAGCGGCTGCCGGGAACCCAGAGGACAGTCAGTTTGCCAGAGGAGGCGGAGCGGAGGAGCCTGGCTGGGTTGTAGGGTGTGATGAGTGTCTGGTGGTAGGAGGGAGGTATTTAGTGCCATTTTCCAAAATAATTTTTTAAGTAAATAAAATGCGTAATTTATTTGCTGCCAAGTTGAAGATTATGTGATATTATTCTTGGACCAAAATTTGGTTAATTTGCACAATGTTATTTTTGAAATATCACAAATCGCATAATTTTGTCTTTATCTTAAATGCCAGACGTCAGTTCTGACAGTATTTCTCCAGCAGATGCAGGCTCCGATGCTGCCGCTGTTCCTCTGTGAAATCAGAGCCAGATCATCAGCGTACAGTGTGTGTACTTGCTCCAGTGCTTGAGTACAAGGGGCTGAATTCTGTCCCAGTAGCCTGGCTAATTTGTTTATGCAGATATTGAGCAGTGCGGAACTCCAAACGTCAGCCCTGTCACATTCCGCACCCCTGAGTGAAGACATCTGTTCTTCTGTTTCCAGTGTTTGCTCGGTAGTTATTTATTTCCTGTCATGTCTTCGTTGTTTACTCGCCACACTAACGTATAAAGGGAGCTCATAAAACAATCCATCATGCCACCCTCTCTCCCCTCTCCCTCTCTCCTCTCCTCTCTCTCCTCTCTCTCTCCCTCTCTCTCTCTCTCTCTCTCCTCTCCTCTCTCTCCTCTCTCTCTCTCTCTCTCTCCCTCTCCCTCTCTCTCTGTCTCTCTCTCTCCCCCGCTCTTTCCAGGTCTCCTCCCCGGCCCACCCCTGGCTGTCTGCATTACTCTGACGAGGACGTCAGCACCAAGTACAACGACCTCAGAGCAGACAGCAGCAGCCTGACCGAGAAGCCCTCAGAGATCTCCGACTCTCAGGTACAGACCCCCAACCAAACCCTGCCACGCCCCCGCCCCCACGCCCACCCAACCCTGCCACGCACCCCCCCCAATGAAACCCTGCCAGCCCCGCCCCCAACCAAACCCTGCCACGCCCCCCCACGCCCACCCAACCCTGCCATGCACCCCCCCCAATGAAACCCTCTCAGCCTCACTTCTGCCAGCATCGTCACGCTACCCACAACGCTGACTTTTCTCAGTGAAGCGAGCCGAACATTGACACCGTTGAACAGTGATTTTCCTTTTGCTCGGTTTGCCTGCTTAGTTTCATGCACGCACGCACGCACGCACACACACACACACACACACACACACACACGGCAGCATTGCTGTTCGTCACTGATGCCCCTTAGGAGCGAATCCTAAGGAGCATGACTCGATGTGACAGCGCTGAGGCAAAGCACAAAGCAGCCCCCAGGTTAAAACCATCGCATCGCAGACTGAACAACATCACCCAACAGACAACAAACCAGACTGGGTACTACAGCAACCAAATTCCTTTCTGGAATGTGTTTTTATGGCTCGGTTGGTTCCCCCACCATCTTTCATCACAGAATGCTGAATTAGTGTTCCAGAACTTTCAAGGAACATTTTTGTTTATCTTTCGGTTTTTCCTTTTTAAATCCAGTACAACCGGTCGTGAATTATTCGCCACGGAAACCATTCGGGGTGGGTCTCACAGGCGCTGAAGTTATTTACATGACCCGTGATTATAAAGTACTAAAGTGCGGCTGTCTTAAAGACGTGTGACGCTTGAGTCTGCCACGGGCGCGTCACACTGTTGGTGTTGGTGTTGGTGTTGTTTACATTCTCGGCAGACATCCGTGTACGCAGCGTTTTCTACTCTTTACTTCTTTTACGTTTTGTCCATTTACACAGCAGGGTGTTCAAGCAGTGCAGGTTAAGTAGCTTTCTCGGGGGTACATCGCTGTGGAATAATGACTTCACGCACGCACAAACACACACACACACAAACACACAAACACACAAACACACACACACACAAACACAAACACAAACACAAACACACACACAAACACATACACACACAATCCAGCCACCTTCTGACAACAGTATTACACCAGACCGAGATGAAAGACAGAATCTGTGCCTTGTCGTGCCACATCGATAAACACGAACGATCCTCGAGTCTCTGTGAGATGGGTCTCTACCTCCCTCACGCACACACCCGTGCACGCACGCACGCTCACCAACGCACAGGCGCGCAGACGCTCTGAGCCCGTTTAGACAACTCGATCGCTCGACTTCCGCATCCACTTGAGGAAGTACAACTTGAGGAAATAGAACTCGCTCACTCATTCGCTCACTCATTCAGGAAACAGCCCGGCAGTCCCTGAGAACAATGTTATTTTGCATGACCCTTCCCCCTCAGAACCGTTTTCATAGGCTCTCGGAAGACTTAATTCCCCAGCTTCAGGGAAGTTTTTATCATGATGCACCAGTCAGCGATTAATCCACTTTGAATAGGGCACGTCCTGTTAATCTGCAGCGCTGGGAGACATTTTTAGCAGCAGCGCCACAATTGGTATTATGAGTGGCATTGTATTGTAGAGATTGATATGAGACGAGTGTAGAGACAGATATGAGTGGGATGTGGAAAAGGGGCTGGACATCAGTGTTCTCTCTCTCATGCACACACACACACACACACATACGCACACACACACACACACACACACACATACACACATATGCACAGGTACACACACACACGCATACACACATACACACATATGCACACATACGCATATGTACACACACACAAACACAGCCACTTGCGCACACACATATTTCAGAATATGAATTAGAGTTGCATCTATTTAAGAAGGAACATTTGCCACAGGCATAAATATTACAACAAGCAGTACAGTTACAATGTCGAGAACGGTAAACGGTACATTAAAAGGCATAGAAGGGCCCAGGTGCACTTTGTCTTTAAAATGTTCCCAAGTAAATGAATGACGTGCTACCGTTGAGCTCTGCTGTACTGCATAACCACCTCTTTCATCAGCTTCAGCAACGAAAACCTTTACACTTTCAGCTAAACTGTTCTTGACTACGGTTAACACTTTGTTGTACGTCGCTCTGGATGAGAGCGTCTGCCAAATGCCTGTAATGTAATAATGTAATGCATGTCTTACGTTGTTACCCAAACGAAAGCGCGTCACGGTTACAGTCTTAGCCCTGGCCATAGCCTGCATTACCTGTTCATTTTACATTTTTTAGGCATCTAGCAGACGCTCTTATCCAGAGCGACTCACAGTTTACATTTCTTTACATGCAATCCATTTATACAGCTGGATATTTTACTGAAGCAATTCAGGTTAAGTACCTTGCTCAAGGGCACAACAGCAGTGCCCTGCCTGGGAATTGAACCAGCAACCTCTGAGTTACAAGCCCAGCTCCCTAACTGTTACACTACACTGCCGCTGTTCTTGTGTGGACTGGTGTTTTTTTTTGGAGGAGTTTGGATGCTGTTGATCGTTCTGATTTTTTCCCCCCACACGGATCTGAAGAACGGCCGGTGTTTTTCCCCGTGGGAAAACAAATAAACACACAAATAAAACCAACACTATTAAAAACACTGCAAACACCAGACTAGGAAATATTACCGATGAGGTCAAAGGGGTGCACCGTACGAAGCGTTGGCAAAGAGTTTAACTCACGCAATGTTAAGAGACACCCACTTTAATTGGTGGTTGTGGAAGATGGCTGGCTGGTTACCCTGTGGCATATCTGTTTAAATGCAGTCTTTAATAATAAAGTGGGGGGTTGTTTTCTGGAAATAGCAAACCGAGGCTTTTTACTGTAATTTATCACCAGCGATGTCTCCTTTCACATTTTGCGAATTCTTCCGACAGCCATTTTACGGAGCTCCCCGCGGCACGACATGAAAGCGAAGCCGGGGACGCAGAGTCTGGAATTTCAAACTGCCACATGTGTTGCACACGCACTGTGGGAACGGCAGACCTGAGCCCCCGACTGGTGCCCGGCTTCTGGCTCCGTTTCCTTTTGCACGTGGCTGTTTCAGAGAGTACCGAAAAACATAAAAATAATAACTTTAATAATTGAAGATTGTTCAATCTTTATGTATTTGAAAATAATAAGATGTTAAGCCCAAAGAAAAAAGGTCCGAAGACCCCCCCCACACACACACACACACACACACACACACACACACCACCGAGATACAGGTCTTGTGTGGTCTGAGTTTATAAATGGGCCACTTCCTGTCATGTGATCTGGGAAGGGGGAGGAGCCCATCTCTCAGGAAGGGCATTGTTGAAAAGCATCGTCCGTGGATGGTTGAGTCTCTGCCCTGGCTGTGCTAATGTCTGGGCCCGTGGCCCGCAGAACACACTGGAAACCCCCATGTTTCTGAACACATGCCTACTTTTCTCCCCTTGACTATGCAAGATAATACAAGTCAGCATGATGCGGAATACGGAGGGAAGTGGAGTTATGTGTTATACTGTGTTGGGGGTTAAGTACCTTGCTCAAGGGTACAATGGCAGTGCCCCACCTGGGAATTGAACCTGAAACATTTGCATTACAAGCCCAGTACCTTAACCATTATGCTAACACTGCCATTAACAGGGTCCTGCCATCAAGGCTACGATTGTGAGTAGCGACTAGCCAATAGCGACTGGTCAGTTGGCCACTGTTTTTTGTCAGACAGTTTTTTTAATGATCGATTTCCTGTGCCGTGCCAGTTCACACAATTCCCTACTTTTGCTCACGGGCTTTTAGAAAACTGGAAAAAACCTGAAAGCGTGGAAAAAAAGGAAGCTGGTTGGGATTTAGTCAGGACATGGCGGAAGTCCTTTATACAGCCAAATTCCAGCCATTTTACTGGCCTTTCAGGCTTGTCCTAGTTCAGATGGAGGCTCCAGGCTGGCTCATAAACGTTTGCAGATGAAGGGAGATTTGTATGTTGCTCACACAGGAAACCGGGGTGTCTGGGGCCTGTGTCTCTTTTGATATCGAAGGTGACAGCGCGTTTATCTCGAAACCCACCTACCCTTTTCAGAGGTCAGAAACCGATCAAGTCGATTACGATCATGATGTGGGACGGGATTGATCTTGCCCTATTTCCGCCTGCTCCCATTGATCTGAAAACCCACCTGCCCTTTTCAGCGATCAGAAACGGATGGAGCCACTTGCGATCAGGATGTGGGACGGGTTTGACGTTGTTTTGTCTCTCTCCTCCAATCGCAGGGCAGCGAGAGTGAATACGAGGTGGAGGAGGACAGGCAGAAGACGCACTCCTTCGTCAACCACTACATCAGCGACCCCACCTACTACAATTCCTGGAGGCGCCAGCAGAGGGGGCTGTCCCGGCCCCAGGCCTACGGCAACGCCGAGTCCGACCCGGGACGGGCGGAGCACCGTTCCTCGCCGCCTCCCCTTCCCCCTTGCCCCCGCTCCCCCCGCCCCAGCCCAATTGCGCCCCCAGCCGCAGGGCACCCCCTTCAGATCCAAAGGCAGCCGGACTCCCACCCCCGCCCTGCTGTCCCCCAGCTCTCCCAGCCATCACAGCGCCCCCTACGGGCCACCCGCCAGCCTGGACCCAGGCTCTCAGTCCATCGCCGGATTCTCCTCTTTCGTCTGACGCAAGACCGTTAACGTGCAGCGAGTTTGAAAAACTAAAATAATAATAATAATATTGATATCGACTCAAATATCTGAATTTGAACCTTTTTTTGTTTTTTTTGTTTGGTTGTTGTTTTTCATTATAACAGTTCTCTTTAACAGAAAAAAACTAAATGCATCATAAACTTAAACAGATAGATATATCCCTTCTTTTTAACCTTGTGAGTGTGTGTGTTTGTTTGTATGGGGGGGGACTGTTTGTCTACACATATGTGCATGCATGAATTTGTGCATGCATGTGTGTGTGTGTGTGTGTGTGTGTGTGTGTGTGTGTGTGAAAGAGAGAAGTTTTCTGACAGTCACTCAGAAGTTGGAAACCTTTTTGCGGTTCAGACGGATGTTTGCAAACGGAAGAATCCGTAAGATTATTGAAAAAGTTGTTATTGTTCTTTTAAAAAAATGTGTTAATTATTTAAGAGGCCAACATCACCAAGAGAGCAAACATCGCCGGACAAGGACTGAACACAAATGGAAAAAGAACAGGAAACTAAAGTGTGCTGCTGCTGCTGCTGCTGCTGGCGGCTCTCTACAGGGCACCGCTCACGCCACGACGGTGCTGTCACCGCGGTGATGTCACCGATGTCACGACATGGTGACGTCACCTCAAACGGCCGTGGCCACGTGTGCTTGGTTCCTGTTGATGACGTCATCGGTGGAATATTTCGGTGAGAGCAAAGCCTGGTGCCTCCGCTGTGTGAGATCGTCTTCACCGGACTCCGCCCTCAGTCTTTATTTCCTGTCTCACATTGTTGGTCTTTTATTTATGTATTTATTTATTTATTTATTTATTTATTTATTTTACAGGGACAGTGCACAGCTTCTTAGCTGTTCCAGAGTTGGCTATAAAGTACATATTTAGTCCCTGGGCAGGAAACGGAGAACATCTCTGTTAAGAAAATTAACACTGTAGTATAAAAACACAATTACAAGACAGACTTTGTCTCCGTTTCGCTCTCTTCCCCGCCTCCCCTCTCTCTCTCTCTCTTAATCTCTCTCTCTCTACCCCCTCTCTGAGGTGGCGCTCAGAGATTATTCATAAAATCATTAACCTCACTTTAAATTATCCTTATTTCCCTCCCACAAGGGCAGAAAATAAAACTATTGATTGAAAAACGTGGCATCATCAACCTGCACTGTCGCATTTAATGCCCTTACACTTTGTGTGTCCCCCATCGTAACAGTGTGAGCGCAGCCTTCCCGGAGGAGACGACACCACTGTCAGTGTGTTTGTCTTTATTCAGATGAATACACAATAACCTCCATTTAAAAGTGTTCCCATTTTCATTCAAACTGTTCGGACAGGGCCCTCATTAAAAAAAAGCTGTATATTATAAATGGAAAACTACTTATCCAAATATATAAGGAATATGTTTGTCATAACTGTTAAAATATATTCGATGTATTGGAGCTTTTACTTATGGATCATGTCATTAAAAAAATTATCCATTTATGTTTATAAATTATAAAAAGATATATGCATACACACGTGAAAATGCCAGGAATAGATCATTGTCATTTTTAACACATTTATCACAGATAAGATTGTTGTTTTGCCTCTGGGTCGAGTTGGGTGCTCTGTTTGTTCACAGAACCAGTGTTAGTGGGTCAAAGAAGCTAGAAGGTAGGTGTTTTATTGCATTTATTTATGCTCTATATCTTTTTATTTGTTTCAGATTTTTTCCCTAATTTGGTAACCAATTACACCCTCCATTTCTTTCAATTTACCCTTCCCCACGAGCCTGCCGATTGTCCTTGGGAGTCAAGACAGTTTTTCCTTTACAGGGATGGCTTTCACGCTTCTCGGCGAGCTCGTGCCGGCTCTCCCTCCCCCCCCCCTCCCTCCCTCCAGGGCGGTCAGCCAATCGCAGCCCCTGACAGGGCTCTCGGCCAGAGCCGGGCTGGCGCAGCCGATTTTCAAACCACGGTCGCAGTGGGCAACCTGCATTCCGGACGAATGTATTTAAGGCTACAACACCCAAGGCCCCCTTATGTTCTATATTTCTATAGTATTTGGAAGATGAAACACATGAAATCGCAGTTGGAACCTAGAGCTCTCTCTGTCAGAGCATCATAGTTCTTACATTTTGGATTTAATTTCCCAATTTTTCATATTCATAAGGGCAGCCGGGATGGATGCTCCTCTTAGGGGTCCTTACGGTTCTGATGGGACGGATTCGTTCGGAACTAGCTTGGTGAATGGTGACAACCCCGTTCTAAACGGAGATAACCTATGCACAAAAGTCGAGCGCTCAAAGTCAGCAGGTGAAACGTCCGCTCAATCAGCAAGCAGTGAGTTACACAGGACACTTCTGTCTGCGAATAGGGTTTGCCCATGCATACTTATCTCGGTTCAGTGCACTGTTGTCACCAGACGTACAGGTTCGTAAAGCGGTGTGGTCTGGGCCTGTGAGCGCAGCTCGCGTGGAACCATGTGACCTTGGAGAATTGTCTGCCCTCTTCGTGGCCCAAACTCGTCACCTGCTTTTTATTCCTCTGTTAAGGTGAAAAGAAACTGCTGTGTGCAAAGTGACCGATCACTCGATCTGATCCTGGTGCATTTCCAAAATAAAGGATTTTATTTTTCAAAAGCCGCGGCGTCTGGCTGACTGTTTGCAACTGCACCGTTGCGGTGGCGACGTTAAGACCTCTGCGTTTGCTAAGTTTGTAGCTCTCTGTAACTGGCAGGAAATGCCGTAAAGATCTCCCCGCGTGTGTGTGCGCTTCCATAACAACTGCACTAGAGATCGCTTTACTGATTTGCGTGTTTCTTAAGACCTGACGTAATTTCCTTTTTTGGTAATCAGATTTTTCTCATTGTGTTTTGCTCGCTAACTTTTAGCTTGTATGCTAAAACAGCAATGTTTACCTCCCCGGGACTTTCCGGTGTGGTCAACTGTCTGGTATTGCCACAAGCTTTTCGTTCGTTTAATTCCCTGTGCAGTTCATCTGGTAGTGGGACCTTTTTTACCTTTATAATTTAATAGGTGATTAAGAACACCAAAACACGCACTTCTCGTTATCGCCTGCCTATTCTCAGCGTCTGTTGTTGCAATGAAAATTAACAACCTGAGACATTTGTGACGCAATCAAGCTATTCAGCTCGCCTTGCCTCATCGTTTTGCCTACTTTCTAGAGAATATCCAGTGTCAAGCCTGACCTTGAGCAACCTAAAGCATCTATTTCTACTACATGCCCTAGCAAGCTATCCCGGGCATTAACGAAGTCGTAAGGGAAATATAAACAATGCGGTGAGTACCTGGGTCGCTCCCTTCCCTTCCGTTTCAATCTCAATTTACCTCACTGCCATGCAACAACTTGCACTTACGTTGCTAAAGCATATACCGTACGTGTGCTATAGATGAAGAAATAGTAACACTGTACAATATCAAAAGATCATAATAACTACAGTTGGAAAAGCATACAAAATAAATGTAATGACTTACTGACTTAAGCCCTTGACTCCGTCAAGGAGCATAGGCCACTGATGAATAAAATAAGCTAAATTATATCAAATATATATATATATTATATATATATATAAGTTATAAAATAAAGCATTTGACATAAAAATGCTCTGTTTGAGAGCTGAGGTATTTGTGATGCCTTTTCTGTCTCACTCACTGTACCTCAGGCTGTAGCAGGCCCCTGTCCTCTCCCCTCTTCCTCTCTCTCTCCATCAAAATCAAAATGGTTGACACTGAGTGGCCCAAATTAACCTTGCGCTCGAGGCGGGCGGACGCAAATTGGAAGTGAAGAAGTGAAGTGAAACGCTGGTGCGGGATTGAAGCAGTCCTAAATCAGAACCAGCATGGTGTTGGACAGTCTGGGGATGGAGAGAATGGGATGTGTGGTGGGGGAGGGAGGGAGGGAGGGAGGGGGCATTAGTTTAAATGATGGTCTGTGTGTGTGTGTTTGTGTGTGCGTGGTGGATGGGGAAAGGGATGTGTGGTGGTGGGGGAGGGAGGGAGGGGGGCATTAGTTTAAATGATGGTGTGTGTGTGTGTGTGTGTGTGTTGGATGGGGAATGGGGGGGATCAGCCTATTTGTTAAAGTCACTTTAGTCACACAAGAAATATTCCTGCTTTGGGGGGGGGGGGGAAATCTCTGGACAACTGGAAGGTGCTAAGGTCTCTACATACCAACCCGACAGCCCTGGGGATCGTCAGAATGGCCAGTAATTAGCATTCCTTATAGTCCGAGTAGACCAGGCCGACGGTCATTTCCTGTATCCACTCTTGAGTGTGTGGTCTGTGTGGGGAGGGGGAAGTAAACACCAGCTCCCGGAGGGAAGTGGAGCATGCTTTACGCTCGTTCTCTGGGATCCCAGGCAAATGCGTGAATTTGGGGTCAAACTGTCCATATTTAATTGCAATTATATTTTCATTTCAATGCATTGCATTCATTTAGCCAAGGCTGAGAGCCTTGCACGATGAGAGACTTGCAAACCCAAGTGCACAAGTGCATTCAAAACAAGCATTCGTGCGTCGGTTTAAATAAGTAGCAGTACTACAGAAAAGGATGGTGAACGCACTTAGTCAATAACAGTGTGGCAGTAAGTGCTAGAATCATTTTACATTACATTTGAGGCATTTAGCAGACGCTCTTATCCAGAGCGACTTAACACAGTTTTGCATTTCTTTCCATACAATCCATTTATACAGCTGGATATTTTACTGAAGCAATTCAGGTTAAGTACCTTGCTCAAAGGGTACAACGGCAGTGCCCCTACCTGGGAATTGAACCAGCAACCTCCAGTTCCAAGTCCAGTTCCCTAACCATTACTCTACACTGCTGCCTATATCGGCTGCATTGTTAGCATAGTCCACTACACTGATGAACATGTTGAACTAACCAGACAATGTATGGAGATTTAAATGCTAATGCTAGTGCTAATATTCCACACTCTACAAACAGCACAGCTAGTTAACGGCAAGGTGGTGTTGGGGGTCTTTTGGAATTCGACTGGAATAAATGTCCATTTTAAAAGTACCATTTAAAACATAAGCCTAACCGCGCCATCCTGTTTGTATTCGAGCATCTCCGTTTAAGCCCAGCAAACTCTTTTTAATTGAAAGTGTAATTGTAGGGTAACGAAATGTTCAGCACATGGGCTTAAGTGTGCCTGTGTGTGCTGGCACCACAGGAGGATGTAGTGCATGTGCCTCCCTGCCTCCCATTGGTGCAACACAATGGCGGGCACGAGCTGAAACTCTTTGAAAGGCAGTGTGGCATCAGTGTGGTCAGATACCAGACCTTAACTACAGTGGTGGATGAGGTACACAAACCCTTTACTTGAGTAAAAGTACAGATATCCTGATAAACTACTACTCAAGTAAAAGTACAAATTAAAAAATGCATTTAACCCCATTTGCCTGTGAAATGTAGGGGAGTGAAAGTACAAATGGAAATACTTACGTAAACACAGATACTTGAGAAATGCACTTAAGTATATCATAAGTCGTGAATGAGGCATATGTGTCATTTAACACAGAGCTATCAAATTTCGCGGAACGTTTAGTTATGAAAGTGAAATAATACATGAAGTGACCTCGTTTTGTACAGAAGCACCCAATTCTGACACCCTTGTGGGGGAAAAAGGATAGCATCAACACACCAGACAAAAACTCTTAAGTGAAGTGAATTAAAAATAAATTAATCCATTGCACATTATGGTAGAGTTTTAACAATGCGACCTACTTGCAATATGATGCAATACCATTAATATGGCAATATGATGCAATAATAATTATATTATCGCAGCATATGTACTTTCCTCTTGCTTTGGGGTGACAAACTCAGCCTGATCTTCGACCTTTGATGACAACGTCCCTCCTCGCACATTCCTTCCACTCCTCAAAATGTGTTTTATTTATTTACTGATCTAACCAGGATGTCCCGTACCCACGCAGCCCCGATGAGTCTCTCTCTCTCTCTCTCTCTCTCTCTCTCTCTCTCTCTCTCTCTCTCTCTCTCTCTCTCTCACTCCCTCTCTCTCTCTCACTCCCTCTCTCTCTCTCTCTCTCTCTCTCTCTCTCTCTCTCTCTCTCTCGCTCTCTCTCTCTCAACTGCTCAGCCTTCCTTCAGAGTCACACTAATGACTTCATGATGAAAATGGATGACATTGCACAAAACCGTAGTTAGATTTACTGTTGCTTCTCAGTGCAAAGGTTGGAATGGTACTCACCCCCGGCCCCCGGCCCATTACTCCTGCCATTCATACAGCGCTGGCAGTGTAGTCTAATGGTGAGGGAACTGGGCTTGTAACTCAGAGGAGTTCAATTTCAATTCCCAGGTGGGGACACTGCTGTTGTACCCTTGAGCAAGGTACTTAACCTGAATTACTTCAGTAAAATATCCAGCTGTATAAATGGATTGTATGTAAAGAAATGTAAACTGTATATGTCACTCTGGATAAGAGCGTCTCCTAAATGCCTAAAATGTAAAATGTCATACCCCACGTGCACTTTGCACCTCCGACTGAATGATGGATTCCCCGCCAGTCTGTCCCATCTGGAGTCATTGAGCTGGGTAAACTCGTGGCATCCATGGATATAAGCGCCCTCCAATGAGCTATTTAACAGGTCAAGGGTCAAAGTGTGGGGCCTTTTGTTGGACGTTCTTATTAGCACCCTTCGATAAGCTATTCAGTGCGAGGTGTGAAGTGCAAGGCCTTGTGTTGGAAACGCTTAGCGCTGTCCAATAAACAAATTATCAGGTGTTAAGAGTACGTGAGAACTTCTGACGAATGTCTGCGGCCATCTGCAATAAACAAATATACTGTCACGCACGGTCTGGGGGAATCAGATCAGACACTGCAGCCAGATCACAGACTGATAATGGTGCTTCCACAACCGCTGTGTCTGCTCACTTGTATAATGTGTCAATGCCCCCCTTCTCTGTTATCATTTATTTATGAATGCAGTAGCCTTCTAAATAACAATTCTGATCATGATGACTGCTTGTGTAAGACCCTCAATAGCAGTTTGCAGGAGATCGAAGTGTTGATACTGTATATCCCCTGTTCGGGGGGTTTCAAGGTCTGCAGAAGTCAAAAGTGAGGCGTGGGATTTGGCGCGATCATCGGGTCTCACTGAGCGTAATAGAATGTGAAGCGCTGTCCCAATGCGGGATATTTTTGGTGTGTGTCTGCCAGAATTCTGTAAAAGGCTCTTGCTTGGGGACACTGTCATTTGATCTATGGCTCTAAAACAGTTCAGAATCCATACATGTGCTGTGGAACCAACAAGATGAGCCAATCACAGAACAGTATCACAGAGAAAAGAAAATGATGTGGATTACATCGTGGGACTATTATTAGTATTATATTACTGGGAGATATTTTATAGCAGTTACATTACATAACATAACATAAGGGGACATTACATGGTTAAGAGTAACTCGACTGTATGCGTAATCCAAAAAGTGTTGGGCTCTCTGGAGTATTCCAAAGAACACCCTCAAAATGTTTGCAGGGGTGCATGCAATCCTTTATCACGAGAAGTTACACCGAAGGCCTGAGGAATTGTTATCATTTAATGTCACTTGGAATTTTTTTCAAAGGGTGTTCCCCAGAATCTTGGCAAAATGACCAAACTGTCTCTCTTTGGGCCCATCTTATTCAAACGATCTATTATTACACTCTTGTTTTATCAAACAAAAATATCTAAACAGTTGTGACAACACTTCTGGTCATTGCAGTGGGATGCCACACCACTGTTAGCCACCATATATCCTGTACTTTACTACGAAAAAGATGGCAACGACGATACATAATGTAGCGGTAGGTGATAACATCAATATGCACCGACGTAGAACGTAAGAGTGGTCATTGTTGCACGGTTCAAGAATGATTTTCTTGTTATTCTAACTCTCTTCCTGAAACGCGGAACCGCGCGTTAAAATGTGTTCTGTCGCTTTAACCGGCGAGGAGGAGGTTTCTTGAGAAGAGGTTTGTGTAGAGCCCGTTGACAGCAGGGGTTAGTGTGCCGCTGCATGGCAACACACACACAGCCGCACGCTCCTCGACTGTGTACGGTGATATCCAGCTCTGCCAAATCAGAGAAACGGACTCCCCAGCTGCTCTCCACACCGTGAAGCCTCTCTCTTCTCTTCTCTTCGCCGTCACTGTGACATGTTGAACTAAAAACGAGAGGCGAAAAGGACTGGCGGACCCCAATTTTTTTCTTCTTCTCCGGAACAGAGTCACTATTATTTTGTAATCACAGAACGTAAGTCGCAGAACTGTAAACCTAGGAAATCAATCGAAGAACGTCACCGTCAGTAAATTGGAGCCGATACATCAGAGTAAGTTCTGGATTGTTTGCTGTTATAACCTCACCTTATAGCGCGTGGTTAAGAATTGTTTAGTTTTTTTATAGATGCAATATGTTCACTAAGGAGGTTTTGTTGGTTTGGGTTGATGTTGCCCAAAAAATCATTATGTAAAATGTCTCAGCACGGGAAGTACCCCTAGTATAGGTTCGTGCACCGATGGCACAAATGTGCAACACTGCTCCGAAAATCAACTACTTTTGTTCAACATCGTTTGTGCCCACCGTCAATGTCACCGGTCTTCTGCAGAACCTCGTACTTTAACACACCCATGACTGTACCGATGCAGGTGCTTATTCCGTTAGATTATTGTAGCTGTCTGATCATCCATATCGGGCGGGCTTTGTTCGTGACGCTACAGCAGGAACCGAGGGCTTTCCGTTTTTTTCTTTATCGTCCGTGGGGAATATTCTCCTGAGGCGCGATTCTCCGATTCTGGGGCTCTTCGAAATATAATGCGTTATGTAGTGGACCATGCTAAACACGATTTCCTGCGAGAGCTCCCATACCTAAAACCGTTTTATTCTGCCTCAATATCCGTGTCTTACTTCTCATGGGCGTAATCGGGCGACTGTCTGCTTCCACCCCCTGCGGAAGATCTGTGGTTATGACAGTATAGCGCTATTGTACCTACCATCCGGCACCTGTGGCATATGTCTTTCTGCCATGTGTTTGGAGGAACATTGATTACGTTAAAGTGACATTTTCAGTAAAGCTATAGCTTACACGTCCCAATGGTCATGGTGCAATTTACATTTTTTGCTAGCTTAATGGTTTTGTTCAAACGGGAAAATATGCTATATTATTTTGAAGTTCAAACGAAGAATGTAGGCTACGCCTACGTGCAAATGTTGTTGCGTTTTATGATTCCCTGACATGTGATTTCATTATTTACAGCTATCTTTGTTAGCTTGTGCTGCGTCATCCAGCCTACTTCTGTCATCTCGTCTCAGGCGGCGCTGGAGTTCGTTGGTCTGATCGTGCGTCCGCGTGGTTAACTGACCAGAAGCGAATGAGAGAAAGCGTGCTCCAGTTTGTAGCGTTCTTCTCACACGACGTTCCTCCCGACAGAGCTCGCCACCCGTGATGCTCAAGGCTTTAGCGACTCGAATCGGTCTGGCAGCGGGGGGGGGGGTAAATTGCGGTGGAACCGAGCCTGCAAGCCCATGTGGCAGAGAGAGGCAGTTGGTGGCAGTTTAAAATCGGGGGGAAAGTTTTTAAAAGACGAACGAGCCTGTATTTAACTCCCCGAAAAGGCCCCCGGCAAACGTGTGAACACCAAAGGGGGCGGGGTTGTTTCAGTGGAAGGGATTTTTATGTTTGATTAATTATCTTCCGGAGTAGCTTGTCTGTTTTTGGCAGGCGGCTTGTGGTTGTGGATATTGGGGCGGATTATGCTGTGTAAAAACATCGTTTTCTATGTTCATATCAGAGTTCTAGCGCTGTCTGGAATGCCTGTTCACGATTTATAATCCAGGCAGTCAGGGAACAGAGCACTGGGGCCATGATACCCGCTGAATAGTGTCGAATCCTTAACAATCCTGCAAGCTTTGAGGCTACTGTGCTACTGTGATACGAGGGCCAGCTGGACGCGTAGGACAACAGCTGGCTCGGTTCTCAGGACGGCCGTTGGGGCGGCGGTAAAGCCCTTTGTGGATTGGGGGAAAGACATCGACTGCAGATTGTACAACACTGCCTGTGTGCTGTTTTTGTGTTCGCTTGCTTGCCGAGCTGAACATTAACGGGGTCCAGGAAACAGAGTGACACAGAGAGTTGAGTGAATCTGTCATCTGGAGCCCAGTCTGTACAGAACCCCTGACACACACACACACACACACACACACACACACACACACAGAGCAGCACACACACACACACATAGACCAGCACACACACACAAATGGACAGACTAGCATAGGCATATTCATAGATTTGCCCACATGCATATTCACATAAACACAGAAACACAGACGTGCATTCCGACGTGCACGCACGTAGACGTGTATGCGGACAAACATGTTCACAGACAGACAGACACTCTGATTCTCTCTCTCTCTCTCTCTCTCTCTCTCTCTCTCTCTCTCTCTCTCTCTCTCACACACACACACACTCATGAACGCTCGTTCCGAAAATAGGATCTGGAATTTGGCGTTTTTCTCTGGAGGCATTTAGTCATTTTTAACGTCTTCGCTTTAGGGGCAGGCTGGGCCATGGGACCGACCTTTGACCTTCCCGAGCCATATGATGCAGAAAGCCCCTGGGGCGCGGCAGACCGTTAATGGCGATGAAGGAAGACGCGTCTGAGGCCTTTCTGTATTAAAGAGTGGGTTTGTTTTACACTGAGGCTGGCTGGAACTGGGACCCAGAGTAGACAGAGATATGGGACAAGGTCATCTGGACTGTGTAGCTCTTTCTTTTCTTATTTCTGTTCCCGGTTGAGCAGTGATCGTAATGTAATGTTTAAGTTAACCTGACTAAATGTAACCAGGCACATATTCATTATGACTATTGTATGCCTTGAGTTGCAGGTTTCAGTTTTTCTGTTTACAGTTTCTGTGAGATTTGTTCATCGCTGGCCAGAGGGAGAATGTGTGTGTGTGTGTGTGTGTGTGTGTGTGTGTGTGTGTGTGTGTGTGTGTGTGTGTGTGTGTGTGTGTGTGTGTGTGTGTGTGTGTGTGTGTGTGTGTGTGTTTTCTGTGTGTGTGTTTGGGGGAAGGGGGTGGGGTGGTGGGAGGGTTGTTCATTGGCATCATCCTGGCTGTCCTGTATCTACAGAAACCAGTTTTTACCCTTTTCACCAAGCTGCTGCCAATTCTATAGAATTTGGTGAATTTCACCACAGAAAGTTACGGGCCATCTTCCGAACCGCCCGTTAAGCTGTTTCCCTGGAGTCTCGGCTGCGAGTCGACAGTTTCTGGGTCTCGATGGGTGCGAGAGAGAGGAAAGAGGGGCGGGAGACCCGGCCTCTATTCGTCATATTAGGAGTCCTGCTGCGTTCAGCTATGGAGGCTCGTCTAGTCTGATGTGCCCTTTCTCTTCTGTGTTCAGTAAATATGTAGCATTAGTGCTTCTCCATCTGCCTGTACGGTTCAGTAGACATTTACCATTATTGTCCTGCCCTCTCTCTCTCTCTCTCTCTGTGATGGGGCAGTATTATTGTCTGTGTGTATGAACGTGCCAGTGGTCTCTCTGTGTGTGTGTGTGTGTGTGTGTGTGTGTGTGTGTGTGTGTGTGTGTGTGTGTGTGTGTGTGTGTGTGAGCATGTGAGCAGTCTCTCTGCGTGTGGTGTTCTGTGTGTGTGTGTGTGTGTGTGTGTGTGAGTGTGTGAGCATGTGAGCAGTCTCTCTGTGTGTGGTGTTCTCTGTGTGTGTGTGTTTGCATCAATTGCCTCAACCCCCCAACCTCCCCCTCCCCACACACACATACACACACATTCCAGAACATTCCAGTGTAAACTGTTTGTTTTTTCTGGATCTCTCCCATTGCCACAGACAGCGAAGGGTTGAAGAGAAGGGCAGGGCAGGATTCAGCGGACTTGTCATGTCATGTGACCGGGCACATCCTAGGGAAGCGCTGAGACCAAGCACAAGCACAACATGGCCACAGCTGCCGGTCTCGAGGCAGGCCTGCCCGGCAGAGGCTACAGGCAACGTTCAGAACCTCATTCCAAACCGTCTGCAACGGCACATTCAATAGCTGGAAGAGGTGCGCCACTAAAAAAAAAGTTATAAAGTTTCTTATGTTCATAATTAACAGTGCAGGTTTAAGATTTTTTTCTCCCAATTTAGTGGCCAATTATATTTTGATTCACCCTCCCCCACGAACTCACAGCCCGTCTCTACAGGGCAAGCTAATTCTCTGAGAGCGGTGATCTCTGCCTTCTCTGAGATGGAACTCACCCACTCACATTCTGGAGTCACCTTTTTGCGCTTCTCGGCTGGGTTTGTGGCAGCTCACCCCCCTCCTGGGACGGACAGCCAAACCCCGTCCCCGGCTGGTCTGGCACAGTCGGGTTTCAAACCACGACTGCAATAGGCAGCTCACACTCGCAAAGCACCAGTCAAAGCGAGCGTGTTAGACCTCCACGCTATCCGAAGACCCCTCCGGTATAGGTTTTTTTGTGTGTATTGAATCGATCCGTCAAAGATTCAAAGAGCAATCTGGCCATTTCCCAGTTATTTATCTCTCTCTGTTTATTTATCTGTTACACATTTACAGAGCTATGGTTAAGTGCCTTATATTTTACATTCTGTGGGAATGCTGTGCTTGAAGCATACTCCGTTGGTGCAATGGCTGCTCAGCTCAGCTGATGGACTGCACAGGGAAGAGAAACAGCATCTGGCAGCACGCCCTCCCAAATTGACGGTGGACATTGCAGTGGTGAGAAGGGCCTACAAATACAGTTGGACATTTCAGATTGAGAAAACAAATTTGGCAGGGAGCACACATCAAAACGTCCAGTGTCCATAGTTTTGACAAAGCCTTTCTCGCTTATTATACTCAAGCTTGCCCCAAGGTTCTTTTTTTTGTGTCCCAAGGTCATTCCAAGCGGGGAGAAAAATAAAAACCTGCTACTTGATAAAAAATATAAGTGCAGTTACGTAACCACGGTGCCACACGGCCTTGCATTTTAGTCATCAGATTCCCGAGGTGTGCTTTCATAACATCAAGGGAAACTAAAGAGCCAGTCCTCAGAGGGCTTGTCTAGAGGTTAGGGTTGGGGTGTGAAACCATTTAACGATGAGGTTAAATCGTCTCAAGAATGTGTAGTTTCATTTTCCTTTTAAATTGCTGCACTGCAGTGGAGGTCCCTTGGTAAAGTGTGATTAAACTTCCCACGCTGCCGTGACTGTGGCATTTGACCCACAGGTGCATAAGTTCAGAGCCGTGACGTTTGCCTAACTCTGCTGACCAGGCGTCGTACATTCTCCAACATTCTGAAATCTGTCGGCCTATCAGTGCCAGTAGGCCCATGGGCTTCCACTGGCTTTTGAAACCAATGAGTTTGCAGCCATTGCTTTGTCCTTCAGCAAATACCTTCCATTGTGTGTGTGTGTGTGTGTGTGTGTTGAAGCTTTTTTACGTGTGTTTGTTGGTGTTATAATGTTTGTTTGTGTGTTTGTGTACGACAGGAAACCCTAGTTTGAGCAAGCTGAACAAGAAGTTGCAGTTTGTTTTAGCTTGAACAATTCTTATCTCTGAAAATAATATGAGCATGCGGTTGCATTCATGCATACAAATAACATTTAATATGAGTACAATTTTTTTTTTTAATGGCTGAATTTGAGTGCCTAGTGTTTAATGTGGTCAGACTTGTTTGACTTAACAAGACCTGACCACAACTTCTCTTCTGCTAGCGGTCGATGTAGGCTTATACTCAGGATCTCAAATGACAGCCCCCATATGTTAGATAAGATAAGGTAAGCCTAATAAGATTTGGTCGTTTGTGTGTGACCTTCATTGGTCGTCTGTGTGTGCGGTCTTTGTGTGTGGCCGGCTCAGCAGCACAGTTACATTTCACATTTTAGGCAGAGTGACTTACAAAAAATGAAATAGGACAATAAGAGTCCTAAGGCGGCAGTGTAGTGTAGTGGTTAGGGAACTGGGCTTGTAACGTTAAGGTTGCAGGTTCAATCCCCAGGTGGGACACTTTGTAGGTAAGGTACTTAACCTGAATTGCTTCAGTTAATATTCAGCTGTATAAATGGATTGTAAAGAAAATGTAAACTGTAAGTCGCTCTGGATAAGAGCGTCTGCTAAATGCCTGAAATGTAATGTAATGTAATGTAAGAGATATAGTAGAAGGCTGTACCTACACACTGTGTACTCCACTGTGCATACGTACTACCAGCTTCTGTCATGCTCCTAACATCCATCCTTGCACATTCACACACACACACACACACACACACACACACAAACAAAATACACACAGAAACTCTCACACGATAAGTTACAAGCTTAAGAAAATGGTGGCTCGTCCGCTCCCACTCCCCAGGGCCTGACCTCCGCGTTGTCATCTCTCCTCCCTCCAGAGACCCCCTTACCCATTTGAACCAGCAGCTCGCTCCAGTCCGAGCGCACAAGCTCAACCGCCTGGAAATCTGGAGCCGTGACTGCGTATGATCCCAGCGTGACAGGCGTGACAGGAGAGCTGCGCCCCGTAGGACGCCGAATGCATTTTCTCACAGCTAGCGTCGACGCGTCCACACTCCTGTAGCCGCGTTTTACTGTTTCGGTCTGCCAGTCCGCCAAATTCGACCTGGTCTGGTAGCCTTTGGCGCAGATTACCACAAGAGCACGGTACAGATGTGCGCGGGCCGCTTAACCTCGTGTGCCGAGGAGCGGTGCCGACGCTGGAGGTTAAGGTACGGGTGGCGTGAGACCGACGCGGCGCAGCTGCACCACTTGGGGGAGGCTGCGCACAGATGAAAGGCTAATTACAGGGTCGTTCACCTGTGACGCAGAAAGGGAGTATCTGAACGGGGAAGTGCGTTTTTTTCACACTGTCAGCACTTCAAAGGCAGCCTTTTCAACGGTTATCCTTTCCAGCGGATAATTTGAGCATTCCCGAGATTTTTTGGGGGGAACCCAAAGCTTTATTCCTGTAAGTTGCTTCACCTCGTCCCCTCCCCGCTCCTTTTTTTTACCATGGCACACCCCCGAGTTCAGGGGAAACGGCGACGCCTGCCCAATGCCCAAGAGTGTTTGGGAGGTCCTTGCATAGCTTTCTCCTGATTCAGTGGAAATAAACGGGTTGTAAAAACAAGGTGGAGGAGGTCACTCTGAAATTGCAGGCTCGAGAGGGGGGCCCTGTGGAACACCCCAGGGCGGCTGTAACGCCCCACTTCTCCTGGGGAAGGAGCCTCGGGGAATCTGCGATCTTGATTTTAACGTGGCTCGGTAGCTGAACATGAGGCACGTGTGTGTGTGTCTGTGCACATGTTCCGTATTGTACTGTGTGAATGCATGTTTGTGCGATTGTGTGTGCACGCATGTTTGTGAGCAAGTGTGTGCGTGAGCCAGTGTCTGGTGTGTATGCAAGAGCATGTGTGTGTGTGTGTGCTTGTTAGCGTAAAAGTGCGTGAGCGACTGACACACAGAAATATGTACCTCCTTGGCGTTTAGTGTTAGTGGCGTGTGCCGCCTGGCTCTTTGAGTTGGTGTCAGTAGGCTGTTGGGTGGTAGGAGCTTTCACTGGGAAACATCTGCTTTTCTCCTGCTGCCTGACCTTGGTTGTGTGGTATGACCTGTGCATCTGGGACTCTAGTGTGGTGTCTCCTTTTGTTTTCCCTGAAAGCCGTGCTGGCCTCTTTCGTCTGATATCCTGTAAGGTCCGAACACAGCTACCTAGTCTGCATGCAGAAGGGACTCGTATCTCGTCTACCCCTCTAGCGCTGGGTAGAAGGATCTGGCTACAGACTGGCAAATCTGTCCAGAAATCTGACACCCCAAACCCTAACTCCTAATCTTGACCTCAGATCTCAAGCCCAAACCCTAATCCCTATCCTCCTCCTAAAACTCCTTATCCTAATCCCAAACCTCAGCCCAAACCCTAGGCCTAACCACAATCCCAAACCTCTAATCCCAAACCCCAATCATAGGCTTTATTCTAATCCCAAACCTCAGCCACAATCCAAACCAGTCCTAATCCTAACCTTAACTGAAACAGACTTTGTAGAAATGGGCAGGGAGGACATCTTATTATTTATAAAGCACCCAAAATGCCAGTTCTACCCTCCTGACATTGACAGCAGTACGTCTGTCTTCTGAGACACTTTTGACTTTTGAGCATTCCTTTGGACGGAACATTTTCCAGAAAGCACAGAGGGATAGACATGGCTTGGAGTACGCTGCTATGGAAAATGTGGAGCAGCATACCAGTACACCAAACCATGGAGCAGTAAACTCTGAATTTGACTGTGACCAGCTTGTCAGTTCCATTAAGTCATAAGGGCCGTCCCAAGGGCATCGGTCTTTGATCGATCTCAGGTTTTGTCTGGTAAATTACCTCGAGCGCCTTAGGCATTTGTGGGGCTCCCTGCCTAAATCTTTGTCTGTGTCGCTTGACCGAAGGCTGCAAGGCCGCACCGTACTGCAAACATCGCCGGCTCTGCGGGTAACGGTCCTCCTTTGGACACGCACCTTTGAAATCGCTCTCCTCCCCTCCTTGTCCAGTACACCTCCACATCTGAGGAGCGCCTTTAGTTGATGAGGACGTGCTAAGTATTACAATTCGGCTGTAAGGAGCCATGAAAAATAGGACTCATATCGGAAAGGATGTCAGTTAAGTAGTTTGTCTTCCTTCGTAATTAAATGCTTCCTGTAGCGTTCAGAAGACGTGCGCCCGAGCTGAGACGACCAATTCTGCGTTGACGGGCAGCGTGAGCAGAGGAAGTGTGTGCGTGTACGTGTGTGTGTCTGTGTGTGTGTGTGTGAGAGAGAGAGAGATCAGGAGGGGCAAGCAGAGGTCATTTCCGCTGGGCTGGGAGGCAGAGTGGCTCACATACTCCCTGCCCTTCCTGTTGGATCAAGCCCAAGTCCCCCCCTCCGCTTCTCATCCATCACAATTCCGCCCGCCTGCTGGCCTCTTGGGCCCGCAGCTGTGTGTGTGTGTGTGTGTGTGTGTGTGTGTGAGAGACCCAGCTTGTGGCTCCTTGGCGCTTAGCATCGGGGGTATTGGTCACCTTTTTGCATTTGGGGCGCTTGACTTGACTCGCCATATTTTGTCAGGGCTGTTTCTTTTTGCCGAACCCGTAGACCGAGTGGGAAAAACGGGAAAGGAAATTAGGGACAATCGCCATGGGAACTGGCACCCCGAATGAATGAATGAATAAATAAATAATAAGGCAGCATGAACAATGAGTAGAATTTCACCAGCCGAGCACAGCCTCATTGAAACAAGCAAAGCAAAGCCGTGGGAGTTGGGGGGGCAGGTTTTGTTTCTGAAGCTAGTACACACATTAGGGTATTCCCCTCATTCGACCCCTTTTGATAGGTGTTACAGGTTTCTGGCGAGTGTGTTATAATTCTGGTTGAAATGAGGCGCATGCTGAAATAGTGTAAAGTGGCTTAACATTGTGCTTCTGAGGGCGTGTTGGCGTGTTTGTGGGCAGCTCCCTGAAATGAACACCCCATAAATGGCACAAGTGATAAATCATACGTCGTCAGTTTGTTACGTTTGTGCTATTTTTGTGCTGTTTTTGCCTTATTTTGAGCATGACATCACTCGGTAACCCACATGTTCAAAATTAAACCAGACTGGTGTCCCTCATTGGTGCTGTTTGTGTGCTCTTTATAACATTAAAAAGGATGCTGCTGTTGTCAGTGAATAGTTGTGAAGTGAGATATGAATTCAGCTCCACTGGCTGTTGCTGTTACTCTAGCTTAGGGCGGGGGGTAGCTGCTATTTTTATGATTTTTATCTTTTACCAAGCCCTTGTTCCTCAGTCGCCAGTACGATACGGTGTCTGACACTTCATATTTAGCATTAATATAATGTTAATTTCTCTACATAAATAGTGATCCATGCTCTGGATCTAAAAAATAAGTGTTTAAGGAGACTGTCACTTGTTTTGTACTGAGGGCAGCCAGCCATTCCGAATCAGAATGCAGTCAAGTTGACCACGATACAGTCTTTTTTGGACACACCCTGTGCTGGCCAGAAGAGGATGGGCTCCCCCCCTTTTAGTCTGGTTCCTCCCAAGGTTTCTCCCTATCAAGGGAGTTTTTCCTTGCAACTGTCACCTTAGGCTTGCTTTTGGGGGGGGTTCTAGGCCTGGGTTCCCTTTTTTAAGCGTTTTGTGACAATGCATTTGTGAAAAGCGCCATACAAATACATTTGATTTGATTTGATTTGAAGATCAGTGTACGCTCATTAGTATTCACGAGTGCACGGTTAAGGGAGTGGTCTCAGCTGGAGCTGGAGCTCTGATAGGCTTTCTGACTGGTGTGGATGTGGCCCAAGGAATCCTCTTAATCTTGATGAATTTGACAATTACAATTGTAATCTCACAGTTGCCTTCATTGACTCAGTTACCTCAAGTTACACAAGATACATTTTGTGGTGAAAGGCCAAGGTTAAGGGTTAGGTCACTCCTATTGGTGGAGTGGGGAGATAGGGGGTTGGGGTTTCGTGGCTGTGATTAGTCTGTGCTCCCCTAATACCAACGCAGAAATGAATCCCATATAGAAACTCACTCCACCTTTAGTCCCCTGGCCTCGTGAGGAACTTGCACAAGATAGGTTGCCCTGCCGGTTTCGCCACATGTTGACGTGGCTGTTGTACAAGACCGCTTCCGAAGCCAACATGATACTCACTAATCCACTTCATGAGCGTTCACACGTGGCTGCAGGTGCCCCCCCTCTCCCCGTCCCTGATTCCTCACGTGAGTTTGTCGCTCGTGACCTGTAGGTACGAGCCGCTCATGAAGTGGGCCGCGGGCGTGGCTCTGTGACTCTCGTGCGCGTGAAGGGGGCTTGCAGTGAGGGGACTCCGTTCCCACGGTGACCAGCGCATCGCTAGAAAGGTCTCAGACTCCAGACATTCAGGAAGTGGAAGCTGCTGGTGCGGTTTTGGTGTCTGCGCTGTGTCATCGCTGGGGAAGGAGGGGGAGAAGAAGAAAAGACCATCATGATCTCCCATCGTTTCGATCTCCTCTCTCCACAGTGGTTCTCTGTGGCTCAGTTGGTAGAGCACAGCGTTGGCAACGCTTAGGTTGTGGGTTCAATCCCCACTGGGGCCACATATACTGAAAATGTATGCATTCACTACTGTAAGTTGCTTTGGATAAAAGCGTCTGCTAAATGGCATATATATTTCTCCGGAACGGGCCTTAGCAAGCGTGGTGTCGTGGTACTGAAGCCCAAGCCTACATTTTTTATTAATTTACTGTTACATTCCCCAACGTTTTCAGGGGAGCTGAGATGAAAGACAGGGGGGGCTTTAGCCCCCCTAAATAGGGTCTAAAATGGCCTCTGGCTGCAGCGCGTGCTCCACTTGTGGCTGCGTCTGCGCGCACGTGTCTTCCTTTGCATGCGCGTGAGCATGACTGCGCGACGACGGTCTGTTATTCAGTCAACAATCTTCCCAAATTTGACTGACAAATTAAAGTGTGCTTTTTTTTTCTGTTCTTTCGGAAACGGCGGTTTGTTTTGGTGAAAAGGCCATTATTCATTTGGAATTGCGAGCGAAGGTGCTAATGTTATTGAGGGTACGCTGCTAATGTGTGCTATTCTCACTAACATGAAGAAACCAGTGAGGAAGGAAACTCCCAACTGTGAATGAGGCACTTAGACTTCAATAGCGTGTGGCTAACAGGAACAGTTAGACAATGGGATGACAGTTGTTCTCTGCTGGGGTTGAGCAGAGTGTTGAGGGGGGGTTGAGCAGGGGGTTGAGGGGGGGTTGAGCAGACTGTTGAGCAGAGTGTTGAGGGGGGTGAGGGGGTTGAGAGGGGGTTGGGGGGTTGAGGGTGCGGCGTGATGGAAGGGAAGCTGCATTCCTGATGAACGTTGAGCACCTGCCTCGCTCAACCTCCCAGACAACACATACTCAATCTCAACGTCCTTCCACCGCACCCACTCCACCTTCATCCACATCAAATCCTCTAACTCCACTTACCACATCCCCTGCAACAACTGCTACTAGGGTCCTAGTTTAACTATGTGGTTGCTCCTAGCACCTGAAACTGTACTTACCGCTAGGGTGGCTTTCAGCTAAACTGTTCTTGACTACGGTTAACGCTTTGTTGTACGTCGTTCTGGATAAGAGCGTCTGCCAAATGCCTGTAATGTAATGTAATGTAATGTAATGTACTACGATAGCCTCGCCAGCCATGTTTGTCAGCTCCTGTGACACCCGATGTACTAATGCCTCCGTCTACATCCGTCTACATCCTTCACACCACCTTCCAATACATCCTCCACTCTGCCGTGATTGGTCAGTAGTCGGTGATGTGACTCTCCCTATTTCCCTGTCGAGCGGAGCGCGGGCCTCTGTCTGTTTAAGGGTGAAGGGGTGCCAGCGCGCTGTGAAACTCGTAAAGGCAGGAAGTGGCGCGCACAAACCTCGAGGCTGCTTTCGGCGCGCCGTTGCCATGGAGACGCGAGCAGGTGAGGCCAGAGACAGGAAGTGCAGGCTCAGCCGCAGGGGAGGGGAGAGAGAGAAAGAGAGGGAGTGGGGGGAGAGAGATAAATGGATGGAGAGTAGATGAAGCCTGGTACAAGATTGCTGTCTCTTGCTGCTATGCACACACACACACACACACGTATTATTTATTATAGATTTTCTCCTAGTTAATAAACAAGCCAAGTAGACAGATTGATGAAACCGTAATGGTACAATGGCAGTGTGGGAAAGTAACAATGCCCCTCTCACATTTTACATTTTACATTTTACATTTTACATTTATCCAAGCAACTTACAAGATGTGCTTATCCAGAATCAACTTACAAGATGTGCATTAAGAATAATCATATTTTGCCATACCTGTAACACTGGGAAGGAAAGGGTTAGTACATTTGTATTTATTATTTTTTTGAAGTATACATATACAAAAAGTATTAAACAGGTAGGCAGTGGTGATGACAATTGTACTAGATGTGGCTAGATGTACAGAATTCAGTGGTGGTGAAGAAGATTGCAGGTGATTTTGCGATCCTGACTGAGTGCGGTAGGTTGTTTCAACACCGAGGGGTCAGGACAGAGAAGACGGTTTGCCAGAGGAGGCGGAGCGGAGGGGTCTGGCTGGGCTGTAGGGTGTGATGGGTGTGATGAGTGTGATGGGTGTGATGAGTGTGATCTCACCATGCCCATATGTCACACAATACATCAGCATATTTATTCAGCAATACATTTTTTTGCATGGGTGTCTTTAAAACCACTTACATATCAGGCACA
The DNA here is from genome assembly GCA_029706075.1 of Aldrovandia affinis. Classification (NCBI taxonomy): domain Eukaryota; kingdom Metazoa; phylum Chordata; class Actinopteri; order Notacanthiformes; family Halosauridae; genus Aldrovandia; species Aldrovandia affinis. The sequence continues at coordinate 882,175 of JAINUG010000266.1, read as the reverse complement.
AAAAAATGGCAAAACTGTTTTTAACAACTTTTTAATCCCCCATTTCCACTTTCCCACCAATTTAGAATGCCTGGTTGTATTTTTAGGTCTGTCATATCGCTTCCACATCCTCTGTTGATTTGGGAGCGTGCACACTTGGATTCAGGGTTTTCACAGATCTTCTGAATGTTGTCATTCATTAGTTGAGTGCCCTGTGAAAGCGTGAAGTGATGTGCGCTACAAACACTTCACAGCTGATGCATGTCCTTTGGGTTTGCTCTGTCGAGGAGAAAGGTTTCCACGGTGAAAGTTGCCATGGACACTGATCCAGTGACCACGGCGATGTTTACCTCACAGGTGTCTGTCGTTTGTTCATCCGTTAGTTATCTTTCTCTCTGTCCCAACTGTGTGGAATGGCACAGCAGTCGAGTGTGGTTAAATAGTTTTTAATAAAAAGAGTAGGGTTGTCAAATTCCCCAAATCATCTGGTCACCTAATCATCCACCTTACAGCTGATTTGCTACACAATAACTTCCATTCCCTACCCACCGTATTTCCCCACTTGGGCACTGTGAAAGAGACAGTAGGTAACTGTAGATCCTTCTGGTTCTGTAAAGCTTACTAACTAACTAATAGTCAATCAACTGATCCTCTGTCACTGTAACACAGATTGTGGCGGCCATGTCCAGTTTAGGTTTGTAACGTGTGTTCTGCTTTTCTTCCCCTCTCCAGCTCGCTCACAAGATGCCTGGAACCAGAGTCCAGGGTTCCCGTAGCGGAGGACTGCGGTGGGGGTGACACAGAGAGCCGGATACTCTTGGGGTTCTGGCAGCCCTGCCACTTCCCGTCCAGCCCAAATCCTTCTAAAAGATCAAACGGGAGTCCAACAGGAGTACATTTCCCTTTTCTTCGTGCGGGATACTCTTGCACGCTGACAGCCTCCTGCTTCCTGTCCTGTCCAAACAGCGTTAAAAGTCCACGTTATTTCCCCGTTCACTTCCCGTTTCGGGGGTCTCGCCGGGAGCAGGCGCGATGCCCATCCTGAAGCAGCTGGCGTTGGGCTCGTCCCAGGCCAAGCGGCGCTCGCGGCTCGACCTGACGGCCGAGATGATCAGCGCCCCGCTGGGGGACTTCCGGCACACCATGCACGTGGGGCGGGGCGGCGACGCTTTCGGGGACACCTCGTTCCTCAGCAGCCGCTCCGGCGAGGCTCCGCCCCTCTCCCCGCGGCCCGGCCTGCTCTCGCGGACCTTCCGCAGCAGCAAGCGCTCGCAGTCGGTGACGCGGGTGGACAGGCCTCGCGAGAACCCGCCGCCGCCGCCCGGCGGCTCTCCGCCCCCCGTGAAGAGCGCCATGTCCCTGCCGCTCCTCAGCGACGAGGACGGGGAGAGGGGGCGGGGGGGACGGCGGGAGGGCTGACCAAAAGCCTGTCGTCCGGCTCGGACGGGCGGCCCGCCAACGCTGGCTGGCGCCGGACCTCGAGCAGGAGGAGCGGAGCTTCGGGGAGCTGACCGACCTGCCCACGCCCTCGGGCCCGCGCCCCGGGCCCATGAGGCGCACCGAGTCCGTCATGTCCTTCCACGTGGACCTGGGCCCCTCCATGCTGGGGGACGTCCTGAACGTGATGGAGAAGGAGGAGGAGGACGACCTCGGCTTCGAGGAGGGAGGCGTGTCCCCGCCGCTCAGCGCCCGGGAGGAGGGAGACGAGGCGGAGGACAAGGGGGAGGGGAGGAGGAGGAGCAGGAGGAGGAGGAGGAGGAGGAGGAAGAGGGAGACTCACTGCAGCCCCCGCTCCGGCCTCCCAGCGTGGAAGAAGCGGAGGACCACAGTGAGGGCCCCTGCGCCCCGGAGTCCCAGCCCAACCACCACCACCGCGAACCAGACACCTGCTCCGCCTCCAGCTCGGGCTCTGCCCCCCTGGAGGAGATACCACCCGGCCAGCTGCAGGGGGGGGAAACGGACTGCGCCAACTTAAGCCCAGCACAGGGGGAGGGCGAGACCTTCTGCTTCATGGAGGAGGAGGAGGAAGATGATGAAATCCGAGTGTAAAGAAACAATAACTAAGTGAGACAGAGAAGGGGCTGGGGGGTGGGGAGGGGGGGAGATCAAAGATGTGTTAAAGAGAAGCACTTGCAGGCTCAAACCCGGGGATGGGAGCGGACGGAAGCCAGGGACAGCTCAGTCCCACTGAGGGAACAGGCGCACAGATCCTGCTGCAGGTCTGGCTTCCTGGAGGGGCGGGGCTGACGCTGCTCCCACTGCAGGAATACAGACGCTACATGGCCACAGAACTCTCTCTTACTCTTACTGTCACTACTGCAGGCTGGAGCCTCTCAATTCTGACCCAGGCTGTTTCCGGTCTGGACCTCTTACATGTAGAAGTGAATAATTAATGTACGGCTCGGCTGAGGAGGGACAGATGGGAGAGCAAACAGTACCAGGTATAAATGATAAGAATAAAGACTCATTATCTCATTACATACACGTGTGTACAGTAACAGCAGTTATAAAGGCTCGTTACATACACGTGTGTACAGTAACAACAGTTATAAAGGCTCATTACATGCATACATGTACGGTAACAGCAGTTATAAAGGCTCATTACATACACGTGTACAGTAACAACAGTTATAAAGGCTCATTACATACACATGTGTACAGTAACAGCAGTTATAAAGGCTCATTACATGCATATGCACAGTACTGGGGTCAGTACTGCTAGCTTTACTCCTCAAATGTCTCCTTCACTCAGCGGCCCATGTTGTCCTGTGAACTTTATGTCCAAACTGTGGTTCTGTCGGGCCTGCCTGCTCTTGCAGCGCATTGGCCTCCTTGCTCACTGCGGACCAGCGCTGGAGTCAGAACCAGAATCACAGAAAAGCTCTGATGACCGCAGTGGTTACGTAATGTAAACAAAAGGGCCGTTTGCTGGCACCACCCACAGCCACAGTGGGCCCAGAGCAGGATCTCTAAGTGTGTCACTCGGTGGAAGAAGTGCGCCAGCGGTTTCAGACGCACAGGAGGCGAGCAGAGCCCGACTTCTTGTTTGTGGTTTTTTTCTTCTTTTGTCAGACAGGAAAGCCTGCTTCCGTGTGCGCTGAACCTCGGCAGGCAACCGTGCTCAGTGTTACCTTCCGCATCAGGGCTCGCAGTGATCCTTTCACTCCTTATTCAACACTGATTATCTACACTAGGTTCAGCATTACTGGAGTCTTCGTGGGCACCAAGGAAGTGGAGCTTCAGAGACTGGGCTGCTGTGGAGCTCGCAGCAATGGGGAAAGAGCGCCCTCTGGTGGCCAGAGACGGAAGGGTAGAGTGGGATGTGGAACTAGCGGTGGTTGGGAAACAGCGCCTCCCAGTGGACAATGAAGGGTAGTGCGGCCCACAGCAGTCACTGACCTCTGATATTCTCCTCCGTAGAGAGCACCCCTTATCTTTGAATCGAGAGTAGAGTAGAGAGGACCGCGGCCCAGCAGCGGAGAGCTATGGTACTGGGGAGAACGTTTGAAGAAGGACGTGCGTATGTGTGTGAGAAGGATGTATGTACACTGCCATTCAAAGAGCGTTTTTGTACTCTGAGGCATAAAGAAACTAAACGTGTTTTGTGTCTTTGAAGCTGTATTGGACTTTTTTGTACTGAGAAGATGTTGAAAAGAGTCCCAGCTACTCACGTGATCTTCCGAAATAAGTATTCCAGACAATGCTATTGTATAATGATTTGAAAGACTCCTTGGAAGAATTTGAGTAGTTTTGAGGGACAGGAGTGGATACACTGGCTATAAGGCACATTGTGTATAGTGTATACATTTTGTTATATAAGACATTCTTTTTTAATGAAGGTATGTTTGTATTTAATGCATTTTTAGTTTCCTTGTGCAACAGAGTGAACAAAGGCAAACATTTCTACGACTTTTGCACAGCAATGAGAGTAAGTGTGTGTCTGTGTGACATGAACTGTGGTGGTGGTCTTCTGTTGCACCTCTTTCCCTCTCACTGATGTTCATTCAGTAACAATAAAGGTGGTTTCTAATCACAGTGCTGTCACTGTTATTCTCATTTATGCATGCACATACAGTATTAGAGTAGGACTTGCAGTGTTGCAGTAATCTCAGTTGAGCTGCTTGGTTTGTCTTTGATATCAGCCGGCCTCAACCAATCCCCTGATACCAGCTGGCCTCAACGGGTACCCTGGCCGGATCTGAAGAGGCGCTCTGCTGTTTGAGACTAATTCCAAGTGCATCATGGGAGTTTGAGTCTTGTGTAACCTAAGACAAACCAGTTGCAGGAACAAAGCCAGCCACTTGCACCCACATTGTTTAAAGTCACCACAAGTTATTTTATAAGGGTTTCGGTTTGTATGTGTTTATCTTTCTGAATATTTGGGTTTCTCGGTGGCACTCAGTGAGTTACGGGTAGTGAAATAAAGAACGGACACCAAAGCATGGAAACATCTGTTATTTAATGTGGTGGTGGGCCACCAACGTTTTTGAAGGAACTGGCTGCTCTCATTCACTCTGTTGTTCTGTTCTGTGTGGGTGAAATAATTGTTACAAATCTAAAAACAAATGAACCCTCGTGAAGGCCACATAGAAGAATAACGCTGGCATCAGCTCAGATACTGTTGCTTGTGAAGTTGAGCTGGTTTTGGTCAGTGAAGCTGCTGTCAAACAGGACCCAATAATCACCTTTCTTTCGAAGTCGCTGAGGTGTGGTCTTGCAGCCATGCTAGCCATAATTATAGGCAACCAGGCCTGTCCAGCATTTCTATACGTGACACAATACACGACGGGATGTTATGTACATTACATTACAGTGACATCTTAGGCATTTCGCAAACGCTCTTATCCAGAGCGACTTACAAAATGTGCATTAAGACATGGTAAGATTGATCATAGTCGCGCCAGAGATCGTGATAACATAATCGTTGGCAGCTGCAAACCGTAACTGTGACACAAGGAGTGTGTTTAATTAATGGATGAACCACGCCAGTGTGTTAGTCTCGGCCTTGCATATATTTGTTGTCCCTCATTTAAACAGATTTACATGTTTTTGTTCACTACCTGTACCTTATATTTAAGGTTTAAAGGTGTGTGACGTCGGGAGGGGTGGGAGAGGAGCATAAGGGTCACGTACGTACACACTCTCCCACCCATGCATGTGCACATACAAACACAAGCATGGTCTGTGCTGTCCATCTTCCTTATTTCACTTCCAAAACCATTATTTTTATTTCTACTATACAGAATACGGACGGTCCTGGGGGGAATTTTCATATTTGCCACCTCAACATTGAAGGGAGAAGAAAATAAAAGCAATTCCATCGAACACAGAAAACTGCAGATTCCCCCAAAATACCACAATGAGGCACAACATGTCATAGAAAAGTGTTAAGACTACTGTATCACTGAAAAGCCCAAACAGTGGATAGAGGGTCATATTACATTCCTAGCCTGAGTTGAAAGGGCAACATTTACACAAAACCACATGACCACAGCCAAGCTTTCATGTCACTGGATGAAATCAGTATGATAATAATATTCTAGAGCAAGCACTGGGGTTAGTGTGGCTCAGTGGGTAGAGCATGGCGTTGGCAACACTTAGGTTGTGGGTTCAATTCCCACTGGCACCACATATACTGAAAAATATTCACTACTGTAAATCGCTTTGGATACAAGCGTCTGCTAAATGGCTTATGTTATGTTATTATCCCGGGTGCGATATTGTTCCCAGTGTTGTGCTACTGTAACGGAGTTGGTTCTGCCTGCAGCGACTTTCGAACCGACGGATCTCGATGCGAAAAGAAAGTGCTACAGAATGTGACGTCGATAATCACACGACGTCAACATCACATTCTGTAGCGGACGCTCACGTGCTAGAGCACACCCGCTACATTCCGCCACCGACACATGTATCCACGTCTCTGAATGTGAATGTTGTTTTCTGCGGCCCCCTGCCTTCGCTACACCGCACTATGTAGCTACTCCACAAATGCGGTGAGAAGTACACTGCACGCAAGTAGAAGAGTATACAAATAACTTAATTGGCACTTTTGGTTGGATGCAAAACAGATCCTGTAACGACTTTGCAATTCAGCTGCTACTACTTCGCACTACAATTTATATGTGAATGATTTATTTTACAGCGAGTGCCTAATCTTGTTCGCGATATCGGAACAGAGGGGTAACTATCGCAGTTTTCACTATTTCCTCCTGTTTTATAATTAAGAATATATGCCATTTAGTATAGCCTACGCTTTTATCCAAAGCGATTTAGAGTAGTGAATGCGTTTTTCAGTATATGTGGTCCCAGTGGGAATTGAACCCACAACCTAAGCGTTGCCAACGTCATGGTCTACCCACTGAGGCACACAGAACCATCGTTCTGATTTCTCCCCTCCTGGTATGGAAATCTCTGTTTTATTTCCGAATAGCCTACTCCTTTTCAGTGCCTTATTTGTTCCAGTTGACCGAGAGTTGCTTTAATCGCGCCATTACATTTGATGGACGCTCGCAGTGTAACCGGATATCGGGTCCGACTGCATGCTAAAAACAGCACCGCTTTCGCACGCTCAGACTGGACGCTTGATTTGGTCTCATTGATTTGTGCACGGATTTAATAACATGCATGACAATGATATAAGTAACGCTATGTCAAATTAAAAGTACAACGAAGCTATTGACACAATGGCTCTAAAACGGCAGCATTCATGAAAGGGTAATACATCTAACTCTTAAATCGTATATGAAAAGACGTGTGGCTAGTGATACATAGATACATACAAGTTTAAGGCGAGCATTATCTCCCAAATAAACACTTTAAATAGTACGCCTATTCGTTCATTTGGAGCGCTCATTCCTGGTACAGTTTAGACATGGCGCCACCTGTTGTCGAGATGAGGCACTACCGATGTTTAACGACACACCCAATCTAACGGGGACAGTGAAATCTGTTGAAGAGACGCTCTGACTTCACGCTCGCTGATTCCTTTCACTTCAACTTTCGGATTTAAAAAAATATCTACTTGAAGAATGCTGCTCCGAATATGTGTAATACTCGTCCTTCACCTCGCTGTTCTGGTTCTTCTCTTTGTTTCAACTATTGTTAATGTGAGTAAAAAATTGTAAACATTATTTATACGTACTATACGTAAGTAATGCTGTGAGTAATGCTACGCTGCAGAGTGTGTTTTCATTAAATCCACTTATGGAAAATATATACACGGTGATTACACGAAGTAACTGTATCCTGGTTTTGTAATTATTTTTTTACACAGTCTGCGATTACAACATTGTTATGTGTGTGTGTATGGGGGCGGGGGGTGATGATTCCTAACAGCTGTGTTGTGGTCATATGAGTGACTCTCTGAATATGTGAGTTCACTGCGTTGTCCTGTTGGTCAGTGCTGTATCTGAATGTTTGCGTGTGTGTGTGTGTGTGCGCGCGTGCACGTGCGTGTGTGTGGTCACCTCTCACCAATTCAGCCCTATTATTTCTATGAATGTGCATCTGTTTCTCCTCCTTCTCTGTTTCTTATTCTCTATCTCTCCTCCACTGCACCACCACCCTCTCTCTCTCTCTTCAAATTCAACTTCAGATAATTGCATGACAAGAAACCTTGCCCCAAGCATCCAAATACATGAATGACATCAATAACAACATCCGTCTGTACACACAAAACCACTTAACCCTGCAGCTCTCTCTCTCTCTCTCTCCTCTCTATAAGAACATCTCTCTCTCTCTCTCTCTCTCTCTCTCATGGACTTTCTCTCAGCAGTCTAGGCTCTGGTCACGCTCCTAATCTAAAGAGGTATCTAGTACTGCATCTAGCATGGACTTGAATAGACCAGCAGTTCTGATTTGTGGTTCAGATGCTCCACATCCAATGGAGGTTATCACTTTGACCCTGCCTCTGCAAGAGGTCTGTATCCCTGCAGCTGTGCACTGCACTTACCACATATAAGAACATAAAAATACATAATGATGAGAACTTTGTTAATCCCATTTAGGCTGACCTTTACTAAAAATCTAAAGAGTATCTAGTACTGCATCTAGCCTGGACTTGTAGCCAGACCTGTAGTCTATGCGGATACCTGCACTGTGTACCCATCACATACGGCATGCACAGGGATAGCATTATGGAGCACATCGTTTACAATACAATACAGTACAGTCATTGAGCAGACGCGCTTATCTAAAGCCACTCACAAACAGTGCGTTCAGCTCGAGCAAATGAACAGCCACTTGATGCTGTAATGTCTAAGCCCATCATTCATCTGTCGCTCGTCATCACATCTGTAACGTCTAAGCACAGTTTACTATTATGTGTGCATGGCTACGGAACCCTCCATACAGACAATTACTAACCTTTTCCTTCCCAGTGTTACAGGTATGGTATGCAGCTGCAGTCTATCGCTGTATTACTGCACTGATCTCTTGCGCGAACTATGATTGTTCCTTCCATGTATTTATGAACATCTTGTAATCTTGTATCTTGTAAGTCGCTCTGGATAAGAGCGTCTGCTAAATGTTTAAAATGTAATGTCAAATGTACAATCCACTGAGATGCACCTGGAAGCACTATGTCTTCATTACAACAAGAAAACAAAATAGGCATGACGAGACCCTATTTAGGGGGGCTTCAGCCCCCCTGTCTTAAATCTCAGCCTCCCTGAAAATGTTTAGTCATTCTTTAAAAAAAAAAAAAAAATGTTTTTACTTAATATCTATTTTAAGAAATACCACAGATAGAGAGTGGTATTTCAATTTTGAGAGCGACCACCATTGTGGTGTTTTTGTTTTGGGGAATGTAACATTAAATGAATTAGAAATGTAGGTTTGTGCTTTGCATGTGTACATCTCACATTCTCATTGGGGGCTGAGCCCCCCTAAAGGTCAAATCCTAGAATCGCCCCTGGGCGTGAAATCAGCTAAGCAGTCTCGTAGATGCAAGTCTCGCCGGAGGGCTTGTGCCCCTGTCAGCCACCACTTGCTTTCACTTCCACAGTCGACAAGCTGAGCTGTGCACTCATTCTTCCTAAATTTTTGTTTCAGATTTTTTCCTGTTTTTCTCCCATTTTAGTGGCCAATTATATCCTCTATGTATTTCAATTCGCCCTCCCACACATAAACTCGCCAGCGATGATCTGCCTCCTCCGAGACGGAACTCGCCCCGCTTTTCTGGAGACACCCTTTGTGCTTCCCGGCGAGTTTGTGCCGACACACCCTCCCCCCTCCCCCTGGGGCGGACAGCTAAATGCCTACCCTGATCGAGGGCTCCCGGCCACGGCAGGTCTGGTGCGGTCAGGTTTCGAACCGCGATTGCAATAGGCAGCTCACACTCACAAAGCACCAGTCAATGTGAGTGCGTTAGACCGCTACGCTATCCGAGGCCCCGGCTGTGCAGTCATTCTGTGGGAGGAATACTCTTCATGAGCAGCTGGGGTAGGTAGACCGCAGACGTCCAAACGACCAGAGAGCACCACCAGGGCACGGCAATGCGTGGTCAATCCCTACCTCCCTGCCCCAAGCATCCACCCCCATGGGCCCACACCGTGACCACACTGTAGCCACAGGCAGCACTGGCATGGCCAGGATTTGATACTATAATAATATATATGCCATTTAGCAGACGCTTTTATCCAAAGAGACTTACAGTAGTGAACATTTTTTTCAGTATATGTGGCCCCAGTGGGAATTGAAACCACAACCTAAGCGTTGTCAACGCCGTGCTCTACCTACTGAGTCACACAGAACCACCAGAGAGCGTGGCCCAACAACAGACTTGAACAGTGTCTCTAACAGGATGAGCCATTTTCATACTTTGAGACAATCATGCAATTGTACTTTTCTTGTTTATGAAAACTGTTCACAGAAACTGACATCTGTTTCACGCCGACCACAAAAGTTGGCAGAAATGTGGTTTTTTTGTGTGTCTGTCTTTGTCAGTTGCAATAGTGTGGTCTCTGGGGCCAATATTTGATCAGGATCGGCCTCAGCTGTTCTTCATCTCCGACAGATACTATGCAATCTACTTTGTTGACTCTGTGTCACACTCACTTTCTCTCAAATGCAAGTCAATCTCTCTCACTCTCTCCCCCTTCTCCCTACATTACACATTTACATTTTTGGCATTTAGCAGACGCTCTTATCCAGAGCAACTTACAAGATGTGCATTAATACATGGTAAGATCAATCATTGTTTGTGCAAGAGATCAGTGCAGTAATACAGTGATAGACATCATCGTTGGCAGCTGTAACACTGGGAAGGAAAAGGTTAGTAGAGTTTTTTTTTTCTTTTTTTTGAAGGTCTTCAACACAGATACATATTACAAAATGTAGTATTAAACATGTAAGGAGTGGTGATGACAATTTGTAAAATGTCAGTCGTAGTGGAGTCTGGAGAGGTGGGTTTTGAGTCTCTTGCTGAAGATGGCCAGTGATTCCGCGGTCCTGTGGATTCCGCCGGGGGGTCAGGACAGAGAAGAGGCGAGACCGCGAGGAGCAGGTGCCTGGGGCCCGGAGGGATGGGACAGTCAGTTTGCCAGAGGAGGCGGAGCGGAGGGGTCTGGCTGGGGTGTAGGGTGTGATGAGTGTCTGGAGGTAGGAGAGAGCAGTTCCTCTATCAGCTTGATAAGCCAGCACCAGTGATTTAAATTTGATGCGTGCTGCAATGGGGAGCCAGTGCAGAGAGGTGAGTAGTGGGGTGACGTGCGTGTACTTGGGTTGGTTGGACACCAGACGTGCGGCAGCATTCTGGCAGACAGGGCCCTTCCTCCCTCGCTCTCACTCTCCCTCTTTCTTTGTGTCCCAGCGTGGATCCAGTCGGTGAAGGGCCTGATGGTTCTGTCTGTCATATACAGCGTCCTGGCCCTCTTCTTCTTCCTCTGTCAGCTCTTCACCCTGCAGAAGGGCGGACGTTTCTTCCTCACCGGAATCTTCCAGATACTCGCCAGTGAGTATAATTTCCGACCTCTACACTTTCAACACCAAGGAGGCATCTACGACAGGCGCCTGGTGCCAAGTGTGCTTTCCTTAGTGGGGAGAGTTAGCTTCCATAAATTAGGAGATGGCACTTCCACTAACCCTCTCTTTAACTGGCTCCCCTCCCCTTTTTCTCTCCCTCTCTTATTTCTTTTATATTTCTGTTTTGCTGTTTCTGTTACTCTCTGCCACCTTGTTACATATCTCTTTCCCTCAACTCCCACTCCCTGTGTCCCCCTCTTTATCTCGCCCCTTTTTCCCCTCTGTTTATCTCCCTCCTTCCATCTCTCACCCCCTCCTTGCAGCCCTCTCTCTATCCATCGCTCCCCCTCTTCCTTCCCCCTTTTTCCCTTCCCTCCATTGGTCTCTCTCCACCTCCCTCCTTCCCTCCCTCTATCAACCTTCGCTCCCTTCCTCTTTATGTTTCTCCCTCCCTTACTCTGTATGCCCCTGTTTCTCCGTCCCCCTCCCTCTTCCCTCTCCCCCTTCCCCCTCTCCCCCTCTCCCCCTCCCCCCTCTCCCTCCCTCCCTCCCTCCCTCTCCCCCCAGGTCTGTTGGTGATGAGCGCAGCTACAGTCTACACGTTGCAGAGGCCAGACTGGTCCCAGGAGAGCGAGGCGTTTGGTTTCTCCTACGTGCTGGCCTGGGCGGCCTTCCCCCTGGCCCTGCTCAGCGGATTGGTCTACGTCTTCCTGAGAAAGCTGGAATGAGACCAGCACACTGACAACACCCCGAGGAGTTGTATATAAGGCCTGTGATTGAAAAGGGATTTATAGTAACACCTTTTACATGCCAGTATATAGTGTAGTTTAGTTTTTTTGTGTGTTTTGGAACCTTTTTTTCAGCTGATTCCTAAGTGCCGTTAAGTGCTGTTGCCAAGAAATGACCACTGTTACATTTTTACATTTTTACATTTTAGACATTAAGCAGATGCTTTTATCCAGACCGACTTACAAAAAGTGCATTTATACATGATAAGATTAAACATGGTTAGTGCAAGAGATCAGTGTAGTAACACTGCAGTAGACATCATTGTTGGCAACTGCACACCGTACCTATAACACAGGGAAAGAAAAGTTTGTCTTTTGTTTTGTAGCAGGTGCTGATGGCAGTATGTTGCCTATGTTTGTACTTTCCCACCAAGAGCAAGCGTACGCATCGTTATAACCGCCGTATGAAGTAAAAACCATAAGGGAATTATTGCTTACTGGGCTCGTTTCAGCAAAGTGACAAATATTTGGTTGGTTAATGTGTGAGAGATGGTACAGTGGCTTGAAAATGTTTTAAGCCAGTTAATAGCAGAAAAGTGTTAAGCAATAATTTCTTTTTTATGTTTTATTTTATGTTTTAAATGGAAGATGGTGCTATTTAGGAGTGTCAGTACTGATTTAAGACTGTCTTTTAGCCTTATTAACAGAATGTGACAGAATTACAATTCACTTCAGTGTGACACACTTGTACCTGGCTTCCTGTTTAGGCACGTTTATCCATTTTCTTTCCTTTTTAAAAAAAAAAAAACATTGGTCTGAAGTTAGTTGTACTGTATTTACAGCACAAGGTATGACTGCAACTTGGAGGTAGGGTGTGAAACAGAAAAACGTTAAATTGTAATGAATGATTTATGAAAATGTATTTGTTTGAATGAAGTAATAAAAATATAGTTCAGATAACCCATTTATTCCAGCAAACCCAATCAGAGTTTGTGATTTAGTCAAGGATTCAAGAACATTTTCACAGACATATTTGAAATGCCTTCTTAATACCAATGCCCTGGCAGTCATTAGCATTAAAACCTCATTAGAGTTCAAAGGTAGGGCCTCCCGGATGGTCTAGTGGTTACAACGTTCGACGCTGGCCACTGCGACTGGGGTTCGATTCCACCGGCTGCACCAGAGTCGGCTCTGGCCGGGAGTGCCACCGGGGGCGGCCCAGGGAGGCGGGAGGGAAGCCGACAGGAAGTTTGCTGCATACAGGAGTGGCACTGCGTACCGGAGTTATGGTCGACAGCCTGGCTAGTGCCATCTTGGAGAGATGGTGCTTCGCCTTTGTCACTACCGGTCACAGGGCTACGGCAGGGAACTCACAATACGAGGGGGGGATTGACATGAAAAATAGAGGGTGTAATTGGCTACTAAATTGGGAGAAAATGGGATAAAAATCTGAAACAAATTCTTTAAAAAAAAAAGGTTCAAAGGTTGACTTTACATTGGTTTATATAAAGGTTGTGAAATGTTACAATCATTCTGTCTAATCACTCTTAATCTCACAGGCTGTGTATGTAAAGTAGATATCCAGAAGGTAACCATAAATAAGACAGCTCATTTAAATAAAAAAATATATAAAACCCAGGAAAAAGAAACATGCATTTCAACATTTAAACATTACCCTGACTAGCATTTGGGCTAGTCAGGGTAATGTTTAAATGTTTAAATGTTTAAATGTTTTAAATGCTATTGCCGCACAAAAGTGTGCCTCTGCTCATTGTGTCGCGTCGGTCTCGTTTGGACAGGCTGCTAAATGCTCCAATATGAAAGTCTGACGTGAAGACCTTAAAAAGAACAGGATGTGAAGCAGAAATAGACACATTTGGATCCCTCCCAACTTGTACTACGCCCAGCTGGCCTTATATAACCAAGGGACTGCTAAGGAGAAGGGGTGCAGTCAGATGTTATCTTATAAAGTGTGATGTGCCTGGATGCTAAAACCACCTGTAACCTTTGCTAACTTTTGACAGGGTGCATATTGTGTTGGTCGAAGGGGGCTTCCGCCATTTTGGATTCTACCCTGCAAGTGGCAACATTGCTCACAACATTGCTGCAATGTTACAGTTTGTTGCCGTGTCTTATGGAAGCTGTGGGAAGGCCATGTTGCTCGGCAATGTCCTTGTAAGTCCCGCATTCCGCTTACGCTTTGCGTCCAAGGCCCAATCTCCTGATAATCGAAGTTGTGATGACATCACTGCGCACGCCTGCAGGGAGATGTGTTTCTGATTACTGATTGGGGGAGCTGCCAGAAATGCGACACACTGGCTATTTGCAGGCTGTAGTTAAACGATGACTAACAGGGTCTTACTGTAACAGGGTGGGGTAGACCAAGGCTGGCAGTGTAGTGTAATGGTTAGGGAGCTGGGCTTGTAACTCAGAGGTTGCAGGTTCAATTCCCAGGTGGGGCACTGCTGTTGTACCCTTGAGCAAGGTACTTAACCTGAATTGCTTCAGTAAAATATCCAGCAGTATAAATGGGTTGTATATAAAGAAATGTAAAAAAACTGTGTAAGTCGCTCTGGGTAAGAGCATCTGCTAAATGCCTAAAATGTTAAAAATGTCAAATGTAGACCCGGGCCTGTCACGGATTCACGTGAAACACACTCGCACAAACCGCGAGAAGTTAACGTACGATACAATTATTTTAACTACAAATTTTCAGACTGTGTCCACCAACAGGCAAAATGACCATGGAGTGTGTTTGTGAGCATAAAGAATGACTTAGACATGTGAGGAGTTTCTATAGCAGACCATAACACTGCACTGTAGGTGATGCAGGATGTTAGTCAGTATGTGTATTTTGCAATAAAGTACTGTACATTGTTGCTTGGCAAAAACGACAAATGGACAGAAAAATGAATACTTTTTAAATTGTACTCTATTTGTTTTTCTGATACTGTAACTGTAAATTACACTACCAATGCGGTATGACCTTGGTCAGAGAGACCGTAACACAAGTAAACGTTAGTAGCCTGCAGAATTCAAAATGTGTTCTGGCATATACCTTGTAGGTTACTTTAAACTAATAGTTTTGGGCCTTGACTTGATTTGGAATACCTACACTGTACACCTTTTTGACTTTGAGTACCTACACTGTACTTTTAATATTAGAGTGATCCTTGGGCATGGACACCCACCAACCCATTTAATACGGTGTTGGGACACCCAGTGGGCCAGAGTGGCCTCTATGCACTCTAGTGTCTACCAGTGTCTGGAGTTCTGCAGGAGGATTACAACACCACTCCACGAGAGAGTCAATCAACTCACGGCTGGCTGATGGAAATGGCAAATGCTCTCTCGGGCGTCGCTCCAGAATATATCATAAATGTTTTGATTGGGTTCAGATCTGGAGACTGAGAAGGCTGTGGAATACGGATAACGTCGGTATCATTGTCCTCAAACCATTGGGCGACTGCTCATGCTCCGCGGACAGGGGAATTGTCATCTTGAATGACATCCCTCTCTGCAGAAATGAAATGCTTTAACATCGGGTGAAGATGGTTGCTAAGTGCCATTGATTAGAATTAACCTTGGCTGGCCTCCCGCGTGGTCTAGTGGTTTCAACGTCCGACGCTGGCCACGGCGACTGGGGTTTGATCCCCCGGTCCGCGCCAGAGGCCGGGAGTGCCACCAGGTGGTGGCAATTGGCTGTCCGCCCCAGGGAGGGGGGAGGGCAGCCGACACAGTTCGCTGCGCACAGGCGTGGCCCTGGGGTGCCGGAGTTACGGTCGACAGCATGACGAGTGCCGTCTCGGAGGAGACGATGCTTCACCTTTGTCACTGCCGGTCACAGGGCTACGGCGGTGAACTACGAGGGAGGGGATTGACCTAAGAATAGCGGGAGTACTTGGCTACCAAATTGGGAGAAAAAGGGGATAAAATCAGAAAACAATTTTTAAATGTAAAAACGAATTGACCTTGGCTTCTAAGGGTATGAGTGCACCCAAACCATGCCAGGAAATTGCACCCCACACCATTATGGAACCACCAGAACCCTCATTGTCGTAACACTTGGGTTACCATTGTTTTTTGTTCCTCTGTATCTCTGGATAAGGAGCATTGGCGACGCCTAGTGGTGAGTAACAGTAATGACCCTTCCTATGTGGTACAGTACTGTAAAAAATGGCACATACTGGTAGAGAACGTGCAGAAGCAGGTGAGAGAGTGCTCAATTAAATGCCAGGACAACAATTACAACGTACAATTACAACTGTAAGTCACTCTGCATAAGAGCATCAGCTGAATGCCTAAATTGTCAATTTCAAATGCGCTTGTCTGTGTTAAATGATAATGTTGACAATTGGGGGCTTATGTTAGCTGGCCAGTAATAAGCTACTTAATACTCAACACAGGAAGGAAATCTGTGAGTGACCAGAGTTTCGTTGAACAGCTCCCCACAGCTCCCTGAACTGGGTGACATTTACAGGGTGTATCTTTTTTTTACATTATTATTATTTTTTTTTCTTCTGTTTATGCTCTCTTTATTCCCCATTTTTCTCCCTATTTTTTAGTTGCCAATCATACCCTTCCTTCACCTCTCCCTGGGCAGGGAGCCAATTGCCCCCAATTGCCGACCCCTAGTGGCATTCCCTGCCAGAGCCGAACTGGCGCAACCTGGTGGAATTGACACAGGGTGTATCTTAAAATCTGGAGAGGTTCTGGAACCTATAGAGTGGGGAAAGATAAGAGTCCCCCTACATAACTTCAGGGCACGGCCTCTGTCTCGCAGGGGGCTATGCAGTTTTACAACAAGACTTTGCAGAACCAGGCATTCAGATTACTGAGGATAGGGTGTGGACAAGGGCCAGTAATAATTGAAAATGTAACCAAGGCAGAGTTAATAATCTAAAGAAAAAACTGTTCTGTATGTTAAAACTGTCTCCCCCTCCCCCCCCCCCTGTTCTTCAGGAAGCAGTGCAATTTAAGACAGACAGAGGCTGTAGCTGAATCGTTCCTATTCCTAAATAGTGCACTATATAGTGTGTTGAACAAATTGGCGAACACACTACATAGTCCACTATTTAGGGAATAGGGAACGGTTTCGAACACAGCCTGGGGTCAACTGCGGGTGACTCGGCTTCCGGTGGCCAGCCAATAGCAAGCGGCCTTTAACTAGTGAGCCAATAGGAGTACAGAAGGCCACAGTTCGAGTACCGCTTTAGCTTCTGAGTGAAGCGATATAGCCACTTTAGCAGAAAAGGTGCATGTAGCGTTTTCATCATTCGCTATCCAAACGCAAGCAGCCGTAACAGCCTTCACCCTCCAACAGGTAACAAGAGTTTCCAGTGATTTATTACAGAACATAAAATAAATGGTCACAGTGTTGTACTTGATCACGCCCCTTCGCGGATAGTGGCAAGACACATCCAATGTCAATGTTTGGCCTCCAACGGCAGGGAGATAGAATGCCCATGACCTGATAATCTGGTGGATCTATAGAATCTGTGGAACCGCGTTTTAAATGAATGGCCTCTCTGCCGGTGCCATTTAATCTGCTGTTTGTACGGACGTTTGAGGTGAACTCGCTTATTTGCCCTGGATTGTGAAAGAACGTCAACTGTGTGGGACCTGTCACGTCTTTTACTGTGTGGAGTCATCCCCAAGAATCAAACGTGCCGATCTGTAAAGGGACAATCAGGGCTGCGTTCAGCACGAGCAAAACGCTGCATTTTCAGCAACGTTCGGTGTTTCTGGTTTTCGTCCTGAACACACTGGTGTATTTTCAAAAACTCCTCGAAGTCACAAAATATTTGTATTTTCAAATTCATCAAATGATGTTAGGTAGCTATTTAGGTCAAACTGTTATGCCCTGTCTGGACAAACGCATGGCGTAGAAAATGTCAATCATTTCTTACTGGTGCTGGGTGAACATCTTTGCCCCATTTTAGCGCCTTTATTTCCGTGACGCTTTCCAATGCCCCTAAGAGCACACAGCCTGGTGTTGCATCGTCTTACTCTGTTGAGCATTAAATTAGTATGGCCTCGTCACCAGATCTTGAAGGTCTAATGAAGATTTTCACTTCCATCATCTGAGAATGAGTCGGCTGAAGAGTGGTGTCACATTGCTCCTAAAACAGATGCCTCTGGCTGCCTGAAGACCACAGGCCCAACACCCTAACTTCACCCGTTTTCGCACACTTGTATTTTCAAAAAGCACATATCTGTAAATTCAAATGATGGCAAACTGTATATTTCAAATAAATTTCGATATTATGACCTGCCATTAAAACACAGCCTGGTGTTGCATCGTCTCTCTGTGAGCATTAAATTGCCTCGTAGTGCATATCCTGAGGGGCCTCTGGTGTGAAGCTAACACCCGCCGGCAGGTAAATAAAGGGCGTATATTTCAAATAATTTCCAGTGCGCACCGGGCCATATCCCCTCTGGTGTTTGAGGCGCTCCCTGCTCCCTCTGAAGCCGGTGATTACCCAGACCTGTACCGACAGGAGAGGCTATAACGCGGCACAGCGGCCAGCAAAGAGAGTAAGATCAAAGCTGACGCAACTACACGTGTGAGGGAAGGGTGCTGGCGTGACTATCGCTAATGGCTAATCAAAATGGACACCATTAGCACCACCTGCTGCAGTGTGTACATTGACTTTGTGTCCAGATTTCTCAGTCCTGGTGCTGGAGAGTGGAGACATGCTTTGTATAATATATACATATATGTACTGCAACCAATAAGCAATATATATATACATATATATTTGCATATAGACTTATTGGTTGCAGTTATGTATGAGCAAGCGATGAGTGGAGGCACGCTTTAAATGAATAAAGGCAATGCAGTTCTGGTAAAATGTATAAATATTTTTTAATGTATTAAGTTATTCATACTAATAGCACGAATGGTCCAGAAACATTTGTTCCATTTTGCACTTCAAGCTGTTCAATTAACTGCATACCACCATATATTTGTTATACATTTACTTTTACTTTTGATTTAGACAGGCACACACACACCCATGCACACTCTTGTGTGCACACACACACACACACACACACACACACACACACACATATTTAATGTATAAGACTTGAAATATCAAATAATAACAATAGTACTTTGAAAAAATAGTTAAATAAAACCCCACCATAAATGGATGCAGAAATCTGAGGTGTGCGTTACCAGTAACGCATCCATGAGATTCCCTTTATTGTTATTATATTAAATAATGTTGAAAAACGTAATCAGGGTTTTGGATCAATTCCATTGTTGATCCTAAACCCAGTGTTGGGATTTCATACATTGATTGACACTGACGCTCCCTGATGACACTGATCACTGATTGACACTGACGCTCCTCGAATGCATATACCATAATAATCGAGGCTTTTTAATTTGACTTCAGAAGAGTGACTTGGTGTCCTCCTTTTTAAATATTGGCTGATATCTCTGGCGTGCTGATTAAACGAGGTAGGAGAGTGAGGCTTTACGAACTGCCCCAATGGGTGAGACTGCCACGCACGCCCAATTACTCACTGATTTGAACCACACGGCGCTTTGCTGTTTCAGATTTTTTCCCCCGTTTTTCTCCCAATTTGGTGGCCAATTATAGCCTCCACGGGCCCGCCGCCCATCACTACGGGACAAGAAAATGCCCCGAGGCCGGCAATGATCCGCCTCCTCCGAGACGGAACTTGCCCACCTACTTTCTAGGGACGCCTTTCCGCTCCACGGCGAGCTCGTGCTGGCTCTCTGTGGTCATTTACCAAAAAAATGTAAAGAGTACATTTTTCCAGCCTGTCAAGGCTGAATACTCGTAACGCACATAACATAATGCCTTTTACAAGTCCTGACTTTTGAGTTCCTCGGCATAAAAAATGATTTCCAGCCACCACCAAACTTGTGTGCAGCATTAGCTGAATAAAATTCAGAAGAACTGAGAGTCCCAGACGCCACCCCAGGCAACTTTGTGATTCCATTGCGCAAACCGTACTCAATAAATTACCATAACACATTTGTCTCTGCATTCTGTGCACCCACATACTCAATAACAATATTCACAATCGCAAAAGAAAGTCCACTCCCCCCACTTCCTCTCGTTCTTTTGCTTGTCTCTCATCGTTCAGTCCCACCCGAAGTCGTGCCCCGTCATTCGGTAGAACTTCCTGTTGTGCGGCGCGTAGAACCTGCGGAGCGTCTGCAGGGTGCGGGGGTGGATCTCGGGGTGCGCGCGACCTTTGGTCTTCCCCAGGCAGTGGGGTCTGCCGCCGTCACCGCCGCCCTCCTTAACGAGGCAGGGGAAGCCCTTCGTCCGGTTGAAGTAGAAGTTCCCCTCGCCCACCTCCCTCGCGAGGCCCAGGAAGTCCTGCACGCGGCCCACCTCCGCCGCCGGCTCGCGCACCAGCGCCTCCCCGCTGACGAAGAGCATCTGCGCTGGGGGGAAGTAGCGGCGCCAGGCCTCCAGGTGCTCGGCGTACAGGCCGATCCGCACGGCGCTCCAGGACGGGTCCACCGGGCCGGTGCCGCTGCGGCCCCTGAGGGCCAGGCTCCGGAAGGCGGGCGTGCCGGGCCTCTTGGCCAGCGTCTGGGCGTAGTCGGACACGGCGCGGCGACCGGGTCGCGCACCACCACGATCAGCTTGGTGCGCCGCGACATGGCGTGGACCCTCGCCGGCGCCTCCCGCGACACGAAGTACCCGGGGGTCTTCTCCATGGTCACCTGGCCCTCCAGGGACTTGGGCATCATCTCCCTGGGAGGGGGAGCATAACATAACATAACATAACATAACATAACATAACTAACATAACATAACATAACCATAACATAACATAACATAACATAACATAACATAACATAACATAACATAACATAACATAACATAACATAACATAACATAACATAACATAAGCCGTTTAGTGCTGTTAATGTAGTGAATGCATACATTTTTCAGTATATGTGGTCCCAGTGGGAATCGAACCCACAACCTAAGCGCTGTCATATATAATTTATATTATATATATTACTAGCCCACTAAAACCACTACCAGCAGCAACCTTCCCATGAGGTGTCCCATCTAAGTACGAGCCCAGCCCAGCCATGCTTAGCTTCAGCCATCGCACAGGAGAAAGCCACAGTGTAGCATTGCTGCTGCTACCCTACATGCGTACTTTCAGCCCAACAGTATGGCGTAGTTGTTAAGAACAAGACTCGCTATATGACAGAAAGCATGCAGGTTATAATCCTGCCTGTGCCCTTGGGTGAGTTACTTAATCTGAATTTGCAGAGCAAGCATGCAGCTATGTAAAATGGACAGGGTGTCAAATACACCTTTTGTAAGTTGTTCTGGGTAAGGGTGTCCACTTGGGTAATTCAAATTGCTTCCTTTTTCTTTTCTGTTTTATGCTTTTATTCCCCATTTTCTCCCTATTTTTAGTTGCCAGTTATACCCTCTCTTTTTCATGTCGATTATCCCCACCCTCGTATGAGAGGTCGCTGCCGTAGTCCTGAGCACATTAGCGGGTGCTGTACCGCCTCCTCCGAGCCGGGACCCGCCACAGTCACCGTAACACATAGGACCACTCATATATGCAGCGAGCTCATATCGGCTTCCCTCCCCCCTCCGTGGGGCGGTCAGCCAATTGCCAACCCCTACTGGCACTCCCTGCCAGAGCCAAACTTGCGTGACCTAGGTGGAATAAAACCCCGGTCACAGTGGGCAGCGTCGAAAAATTGCTTACCTTTTGCATTTTTGGGTCGGAGCGGTCTGAAATCATACAGCATTCAGCACGACATGCATTACTGGTTCTACTGATTGCATACTGTAACGTACTTAGGAAACCGCATTGGAATTATTCTGTTCCCAGCAGTCATTTCATTCTCATACAGCAAGTTTTGTTGAGTTTTTTCAGTTCAATAATTTGTTTAATCAAGTTGTTTTTCCCACATTTCCACTCTATGCCCAGTGTACATTCCCCCTTAAGCTTGATTTCAGCTCCTTTCAAGTTAATTTTTAATCAGTCACATTTTGTACATAAAAATAAAAAAACCTTGCTTTGAGTCAAATATATACTTTCCTCTTTGTACTTCTGCTAAACTAACTGACTATCTGAAAAGAAAGCAGTTAATGAATTATTCATTCAGACAAATTAACAGAACTGTTTGGCCCGGTGGTGGTAGTTGTGATGAGATAAAAGGGGAATTTCCGGCTATCATACATTATTGCTACTATTATGCATTTTCATAATCATACAAGGAAATATCCTTACAGGTTTTCGAATATGGTAGCTTCTCATCTTTAGCTGTCGTTTTGTTCCGTCAGTTTGTCTTTAATAAAAGTCGATGTATTTTACCGTACATACCCATGTCGTATTTACGCTGATAGAAGGGTGGGTGAGCCTTATTTATCTCATTGAGAGCAGGAGGGGAAAGTGGACCAATTCAGCCCTATTATTTCTATGAATGTGCCATACGGACTTATATGTGAAAGTTAAAATTGTTTATTTTTTGCACCCATGGTTTTTGCTAAATAGAGGACCCATATTTCACTTCCATAAGAAGATTGGATCTGTTTCTCCTCCTTCTCTGTTTCTTATTCTCTATCTCTCCTCCACTGCACCACCACCCTCTCTCTCAAATTCAAATTCAACTTCAGATAATTGCATGACAAGAAACCTTGCCCCAAGCATCCAAATACATGAATGACATCAATAACAACATCCGTCTGTACACACAAAACCACTTAACCCATCTCTCTTTCTCTCTCTCTCTCTTCTCTCTGGTGAAAGCGGAGACATCATTTCCAGAAAAGGACAATGAATGACAAGCAGGGGCTTTTAAAAGGGGGGAGACCGCTCACCACTCGCCCCTTGACCCGAAGGCAGGACACAAATAATTGACCCCACAGCGTTTAAAAACCAAGAGACAGTGTTCTTCTCTCCTTCACCTCCTTAATTATGCGCCATTCAATCTGAACCCTTTCAAACGGGCGAGCGCCTTCCGCAGCCGCGTCAGCTCAATTACGCGCTGGGGGCGCACGAAGGCTGCGCCCACGACAACAGGCGCTATTGTGCCGGCTGCATGAGAAGGATGAAACGCTTCTCGAAAGGCTTCAACTGAGCTGAACTCCGGTCTGACCTCAGGAAACCCACCCGCTTAAAATTCCCTCAAGATGACGGCTTTTTTTAATACATTTATTTCTGATTTCTCCCCCCCGTTTTTCTCCCAATTTGGTGGCCAATTATTGTGCCCTCTATTTCTTCCATTCACCCTCCCCCACGACGCCCGCCGCCCACAACTACAGGACCACCCACTACCTCGACAACGAACCGCTTCCTTCGAGACGGAACTCATCTATTCGTTTTGGCCGCAGGGAAGCTTTCTGTGCTCGCGGTGAGCTCGTGCTGGGTTTCTCTCCCCCTTCCCCCTGGGGTGGACGGCTAATCGCCGCCCCCGAACAAGGGATCGAACCCCGGCCGCAGTAGGCAACCTGCACTCCGGCTGAGTGCCTTTACCGGTTGCGCCAACCAGGGGCCCATTCTTTTTCTTAGCACTGTGGTTACTGTAGCAACTGGCACATATCACTGACGTTGAGCTGAATGGTCAATAGACACACACAAGCTCACTGGGCATAGCCTCTTACTGAACACAGACACACACACCCTCCCACTCACTGTCTGCTCCAGAGTCCAGCACTCCACCTGCAGTCAGCCTTTCCCAAATGCTCCCAGTCCTATTAATTGGACATAATGTATAACCGCTCTCCTTTTTCCTTGCCTTCGCCATATTTTCCCCCTGTGCTAGTTGTGAACCCCAGACTCAAGTCCAAGTTTATTTTTAGGCACAAGGTTTTACCCGCCCGGCCCTCAGTGACTTGTTTTTCAATCACCGCACCACCAGAGGCAGGTGACTAAACACGCCCCATGCATTACATCATTGCCATCACCGCTCTCCACTGATAGGCTCCTGGTAGTCGCAATTAGGCACATAGTACCGCAATTAGGCACATAATATCGCGCATGGGAAATTGGTGTCTGTCTTTGGGGAGTCACCAAAGCCACCTACCATATAATTTAGAAAGAAAGGACAAACCAACAAGAGCTCAGAAGAGAATACTACAAGGAACATTTTCCTAAGATATCAAAGGTTTTACAGTTGGGAGGGATTCACCCTGCCTCGCCTTCATGGCACAGCTGAGGAAAACAAGGGTGCATGTCTAGACAAGACTGGCAACAAGTACAGGTAGCAAAACATTACAACTTCCTCTTTGGAGTTCTGTCCAATGGCAAGGCCATGTGCCTTCAGACAAGGGTTATAACTCTTTATACCAAGGGTTATAGCTCTCTCTCTATCATTCATAGCAGTTAGTGGGAGAGGACTCGGGTGGGTGGGGTGGGGCCACTGAGTGGACTTATATAAATAACAAAACTCTGACAAACAAAAACTCTGACAAATCAGCTATACCCATCTTTTCTGTACAATTCTGACTTACTGGCATACCCAGGATCTAAAACCTTAGTAAAGTGCATGTAAAACTGTCATTCTTTCTTCCTTCACCCATTTGATTTAAGCTCCCTCTGTTTTTTATTTTTTAAATATTGTTTAGCACTGAGAGCACTGTGTCTAGTATTAGTGCACCATGTTCCTGCATCTAATTTCATTCTCTTGTGTAGTGGCTGAGTCTAATCAGCTTCGCACTCTGTCTGCAGTGTTACTGTCTGCTCTTTTCTGGTGCTTGTAGTTACCCTTGTTATTTGCACTTGGGGTTGTTGACCTTAATTTCCTTGTAATTTGCTTGGAACAGACCTGCATACCTGCATCTCTCACCCGAGCCTCCTTTTTTAGCAGTTCTTTGGCACTTCATTTGATTCATGATATGCTGTCAAGTTAGGCGAATTGTGGTCAGGTTAGTTGAATATATTAATCAGGGCAGTTGACAATGCTAAGAGTATAACTGAGTCACTCAACGAGAGATCTCTTGGTATTAAAGGAAAACTGGCAAGCATGCCAAATCAGGCAGGTGGGACTTCCATCCTGTCAATCACTTGCCAGAAACCATTCCTCCCAGATTGAATGTCATCACTCTTAAATTACGGTGACAAAAGAAAGCAGTCCGTTTTTGTCAGGATAATATACAATAAACGGTGTAACGACAGCAATGCGTCTGCCAGTTAAACTGCCAATTTTAAGACAAGAGGGCTGACGCTGCTACTGTGCTAGTCCCTGAAGCGATGGGGTGAGCTTTGGATGGGAGCTTAGATGTTGTTTGATATGACAGCACAGCACCTCAGAAGACTGGCTAATTATTCCTTACAGTAGCCTACGGCTGACTCTGTGTTAAAAGTTTCAGCTAAGGACGATCGCGTCAGAATCAACGTGACGGATTCTGCCGTTCCAGGATCACGTTGTTTGCGTCAAACAATCAAGCGCCCGATGACAGGGGTTTACGAAAGGGCTTTGAATTAAAGGGGGTGACGTCCACACACAAAAAATACAACTTTTAAAAACCCCCGACAATTTGAAAGACATTTGAGAAATAAAAGCTGTACAAAAGCACCCAAGCAGATTCAATTCCATGAAGCATAAAGCTTGGACGTGCGAGGAACTCTTTTACCCGCATTGTGCAAACGCGTGTAGCGTTGTGGAGTGTGTGAGTCAGTAACAATCGAGTTACCCACCACAGAACTGGGAACGGCTTTCGTAACTCTTCGCTGTTATGTCCCTCATCCTCCTTATGCAAAGTGTTCTTCTCCTAATCGTCCTTATTAGTGTAAAACACAGGGACTCTCATGCCCTCTTCCAATCTGCTGAATGTGCACACTGTTCCCAAAGCCTTAATATAAAATAATTATATATATATATAATAACACCCCAGTTGGGCCCACTGAAGTTCGCATAACCCCTGATCATAACATAACTACATTTATTTTACATTTAACAGACCCCGTGTCTGTGATGCAGTGTCTGTGTGTTGGTGAGATCGACACATAGCCTAAACCAATTTAGGAGTGCCTGCTTGTCATATGCGTCCCTTACCCCACTGCCATAATTTTAGTGAAAATAATAGTCAAGCGATTGCGCACTGATTTCTTAGAGAAGAAAATAACTAGTCACGAGATGGTATGCAGTATTCTGACGTAATACTGAAATTATTGCATAAACAACACGACCTGCGCACGTCGAATTCGCTCAGGTGAAACAGAGATGTGGAATGGATTAAGTGACACTTATAACCGTCAGTTTCACCAGTGTGTGAAGTCGCTGGATTCCTACAGCTACTCCTGCACTTCTGTAATTCACCTGTACCAATCCAGGCCCTTGTCGTAGTTCCTGTCAAAGAAGTGCGGCTCGGCCCCCACTGCCCTGACCTTCGGGTGCACGCGCAGGAACTCCAGCAGCGCGCGCGTGCCCCCCTTCTTCACGCCGATGATGATGGCCTGGGGCAGCCTGCTGACCCAAGCGCTGGATAAATTCGACATGACTCCGTGGTCTGGGGACAGCTGTTCGCTCCTCGGTCCTTCCCAGTTGTCTGTTTTGTTCTCGCCATTCGGCAAGTCCGTGA
The DNA here is from genome assembly GCA_029706075.1 of Aldrovandia affinis. Taxonomy (NCBI): domain Eukaryota; kingdom Metazoa; phylum Chordata; class Actinopteri; order Notacanthiformes; family Halosauridae; genus Aldrovandia; species Aldrovandia affinis. The sequence goes on along the minus strand of JAINUG010000266.1, from coordinate 855,948 downwards.
AAACTGCGGTGGTCCGAGCCTGACTGTAATCGGCGTCTAAGTCCACCCGGCTTTCAGGTTCGGATAGTAGTCGTTTTGGCGCAAGGTTTACCCCGTCGACCTCCTCTCGTTCACCGTCAGCTTCTTGCAACCGGTAAGAGTCCACTGTCAAACTTGGCACAGTGGAACAGTATCCAACGCAGGAATATAGCACATAAACCCAAAGCAAAAACATCATGCCAAGAACGTAGAGTTTATTTCTCACGAGACTGAATGAAACAGTGCACAGGTCGTTACGAACCAGATTATATCCCATAAACCTTTCTGATTGCGACGCATATTCCAACGAGACATATTGCCCAAGTTACTCGTTACTGTGAGCGAGCGCGAATATCCCCGCGAGACACATAGTAAAAACACAAGAACAAGGCAGAAAAAACAGTGAAACTAAGACAAATTAAACTAAGCTAAAGTTAAGATCCCCGCGATTCAAGGCATGCTGCTCATGGCTTTCAACACTGTTAACGTAAAACTGCGCTCTACACCCGCACCAAGTGTTCTGCCCAGTCGTGTGCGTCTCCTGTGCCGACAGTACTGCTAGCCTTTGAGCGTGCATCTGGAGGAATACAAGATCCAAGTAAATATATGCCCCAAACTGACAACAGAACTAGCCTATGAAATCAGGTCTCGTTGACTTAATTAAGTTGTCTGATGTACAGACTTTGACTCACCGAAAGAGAGACGGAGTACTCTACGCTGGTGTTGAATTGAATTGAATAGTCATGACTGCTGCAGCGTGAGTGAATGCTCCTATTGGATAAGCGATAAAGGGATCCCCTGCCCCTCCCTTTCCTTTTTTCCCTTGTCAGATTCAGATCGCGACAGATACCTCTTTTGGTGAAGGCTGAGTAGCCTCTGTTATAACACTAAAGAACGTAATGAAAGCAAAATCGTAATAATAAATTAACACGTTTTTTTACTTAAAAGTAGAATAGTGACCACTTTCGTTCCGGTTTCGTTGCAACTGCAAATTGTGGAGCAAGAAATTAAGACAGTGTTTTGTCACCTGAATTAAAGTGGTTTATCAATTTTATATTGATCAAAGTAAAAGGAGTGGCCACAAACGAACTAACTGTTTTTCAGTAGGTAAACTAAATTAATCCAATCAACAGACCGATTAAAAACGTATTATGTGGCTCAGTAGGTAGAGCATGACGTTGGCAACGCTTAGGTCGTGGGTTCGATTCCCACCGGGACCACATATACTGAAAAATGTATCTGTAAAAGCGTCTGCTAAATGGCATACATGTTATATTATATTATTCTTCTTCTACAATGATTAGCTATCAAATGCATGAGAGCCCTGGGCCAGTACGTACAAAGATTCTAAGAGTAGGAGTGCTGATGTAGGATATAACAATATATCAGTTCAACCATTGAGTAGATACAATGCAAATATAAATAATGATCATTGCGTTTCAACAATGTGTGTGGTGTGCAGAGTGCTCTTCCTGTAGAGGTTGTTCTCCCGGGCCCTTGGCTCTTGAATGGCGCATAGGCCACTGATGAAACGATAAGTTACTCTGTATTATTACATGAGGAGGTGTGCGCTCCTGCTCTCACATGAAATGCTGTCCTAATAACAGTGAACACATCTCAAAACAGGAGTAAATAACTGAGGGAGATGAAGGGCATAGGTTTTGTTTGAAATTTCTTTTGGGGGGGACTGTTGCCACACCTCATGTTTAAAGCTGAAGTCATCTTGCATGGAAGCATCTAGCTAGCTAGGTAACCAGCTAGCCAGTTAGTTTGCAAGCTAGCTTGCTAAAGATCTGGCCATGATCTACCTTTACCCTTTATGGTGTGGACTAAAGTGCAGAACTTTCTAGGAATGGACAACGGTTTTTGAGGGGGACAATTTAGCGCTCTGTTAACATTGGGGCCTGGGGGAAAGAACCCCCATCTCCCCAAAACCTACACCTATGAATACTGTGACAGATTAAGAGGCCCACAAAACGTTTTTTTAAAAACATTGTACAAAGTCTCTGACCCACCAGTAGTGGGTTGATGAAGTCACATGACACGAAGTATAATTGCACAGAAAGCCCCCAAGGGGGCTAACATTGCCCTTCAGTCATCTGTTTTTCAGTTTCTATCCTTGCGCCTTTTAATTTTTTCAAAATAGCTTTGAAACTCCCTCGATGAGAAGAGAACGGATTCAGTTCACAAACGGGTGATGCTCACTGCTTGTGTCAAAACCACCTAAGTAATGTGTAGCCGCTGCATCTTGCCATGTTAAAACCGGGGAAAGCACTCCAGCCATTCGGCGATCATTACATCCTCCACCATTGAACTACAGTAAAGACATTTCCAAACACATATGTCCAATATGTATCAATAAATATCCATATAAACTGGTCTAGTGGTTTCCATGTCCGACGCTGGCCGCGGCGACCGGGGTTCGATTCCCGGACCGCGCCAGAGTCGGCTCTGGCCGGGAGTGCCACTGGGGCGGGCGATTGGCTGTCCGCCCCAGGGAGGGGGGAGGGAAGCCGACAAGACGTTCGCTGCGCACAGGAGTGGCTCTGGAGTACCGGAGTTACGGTCGTTGGCTTGGCGAGTGCCATCTCGGAGGAAACGACACTTCGCCTTCGCCGCCGCCGGTCACAGGGCTACGGCAGTGAACTCTATAGGACACAGGGACTCGCACACTGGGAGGGATGTGGAGTCAAAACTAGCATGTCACTGTATATGAGGGAGAGGGAGAAGTGAGGTATGAGGGTAAGAGAGGAAGAGGAGGATAAGAAAGGGTAGAAGCGCACCTGATCTGTCCTCTGACCAGAGGTCTGTTCTTGGTGTTGTTTATGTCGGAGTCAAATGGTGCCTCAAAGAACCGAGGAGAGAGATGAGGCCTCTGGGGCTCAGTATGCGTGATACTATCACTCCACACACACACACACACACACACACACACACACAGATTTCGAAAATTGCACAAACTTAGTGCTTCAAATCACTTTGCAGGTAATGCAATAGGAGCATTCATCCTAAGAATGTTACTCAAGGGTACAACGGCAGTGCCCCGGCAGGGAATCAAACTGGCAGCCTTTGCTTCGCAAGTCCAACTCCTTAACCACTATGCTACACAGTACGTGGCGCCCACAGTCTGCACTGTCAGCAGCAGGTCTTCCGGCAAGCCCATGGCCTCGCACTGCTGCCCTTATCACACCTGCACAGAGGACCAGCGCAGTGTAATCAGACCCCGTCCAAATTACAGAGCGCCGCAGACACGCCTGAGAGCTCCTCAGCTAATGACCGTGGGGGGGACAGCAGGGGCCCCATTAGCGCTAATGCCAGCTTTGGGTCACAGACTGCAGGCTCGCACGTGGGCCGTCAAAAAACATAAACAAGGCCTGCTCCCGTCCTTATAAAGTTCTGACCGTACAAACGGCCTTTAATTTTGAGCTTTTAAGACTTTTGGCAGATCACTATTAGGCTCTGAGTCCCCTTCAGTGTGATGCAAGCGTGTTGCTCTTAGAGATAATCGCTAGACCCCTTGGCTGTGTTTACTGTCGTGCACATTTATTTTGGAACCGTTTTTCCCCCTTTTCAGCCCATTGGCTGTTATTCTGGCTGCTCTGTAACCAGTGAAATTGTTCTTGTTGCTCCTGTGGCATGCGCTCACTGTTTTTTAAGTGTGCGTAGCGTGATAACGTGGTAAAACGCTCGGCCAAATGGATAAAATGATCCACGAGTAAAATGTGTTGAGAGGGAATGTGCGTATGGAACAGGAGAGCTTGCTGTGGTATAAAAGCCCTGCCATAGTCCTCCTGTGTGTGAGGATCTTTGTGACCTGGCATAGCTGGTTAAGTAGTATCCGTGTGGATAAAGATGTGAGCGTGTGTGAGTGTGCGTGTGTGTGCAGTGAGAGACAGAACATGTGTGTGTGTGTGTGTGCAGGAGAGACAGAACATGTGTGTGTGTGTGTGTGTGTGTGTGTGTGTGTGCACATAAGAGGGAGAGTGTGTTTGCAGTGTGTGTGAGTGTGAGTGTGAGTGTGAGAGTGTGAGAGTGTGAGAGTGTGAGTGTGAGTGTGAGTGTGACCTGAAGAGGTCCGGGATGACTGAACTGATTCTTTCTGACACTAGTCTTGCGGGACCAGACGATGCTCCCGAGATTTCATCTAAAGGTGTATATTAGAAGGTGAATCTCTTGCATTCATGCGCTGTTGCCGGGGCTACAATATTTACGCGTGCACCATGGCATGATGTGATGCCCCCACTTTGAGCTGCACCCTCAGAGAAGTTGGATTGGTTTTTAAATGGAGTTGGTTTTTTTCCCCCCTCTCTCTTATTGTTTCCGTCCACCTGAAGCTCAGTCCTAGCTCTGCTTGTCCCCAGTCTATCAGTGTAAGAGTCTACCCTGACACAGCCACACACTTAGACAAATATACACAACCTTTCTGGATCTCTCTGACACAGACAGAGACATACACACTGTCTCTCTCTCTCTCTCTGTCTCTCTCTCACTCTCTCTCTCTCTCTGTGGTTCTGTGTAGCTTAGTAGGTAGAGGTTGTGGGTTCAATTCCCACTGGGACCAACATATACAAAAAAATGTATGCATTCACTACTGTAAGTCTCTTTGGATAAAAGCGTCTGCTAAATGCCATATGTGTATGTATGTATGTGTCTCTCTCTCACAGAGCCTGCCTGTCAAGTAGCAACTGACAGGGGCGTGGGAGAAACGCTGACACACACTCACCTGGTTGAAGGAGTCGGCAGCACATGACGACAGGCCTGTTCCCAGGGACGCCAGCAGGAAGCAGCTGGGGTCAAAGGTCACCAGAGCCGGTTGGACGTGCCATGCGATCTCACCGTCGACCCGGTACTCTCCTGGCTCACCGCCATTCTTCCTCACTTACTGAGGAAGAGGCAAGGAATCCCCTCTACGGGACAGATTTGGAATGCATGACATGTGACAGGCATGCACGTGTGTGTGTAAGCAGGCATACAGTAGTGTTAATGTTCATAATCCATTAGCTGTATTTCATTTAATTACGAATAATTAGGCTGTGTAGTGTAATGGTTAGGGAGCTGGGCTTGTAACTCAGAGGTTGCAGGTTCAATTCCCATGTAGGGGCACTGCTGTTGTACCCTTGAGCTAAAGGTACTTAACCTGAATTGCTTTAGTAAAATACCCAGCTGTATAAATGGATTGTATGTAAAGAAATGTAAACTGTGTGAGTCGCTCTGGATAAGAGCGTCTGCGAAATGCCTAAAATGTAAAATGTGAAATGTAATTACATGGCTCATAATACGAGCGTACCAATTAATCTGGCTTTAATTTCTGAACGGCTCTATACACCAATGTTTGTTCACTCCTACATCGGACCGCAGTGAAGCATTTTCACCAAGGATAAGTGTGCCGTCTGTAGCTGTAGCTCCCGAATGTGCCAGTTCAAATAAATGATTGGCGATAGTTAAATAATTAAGAGCTGTAGTTGGCATGACATCCCGAAACGGATCGGCCCTTGTTGCGAACGCCTGACCTAACCTATTTGTTGTTTACCGTAGAGGACCCCAGGGCTCAGGCAGGGACTATAGGGATAGATTACAGTGGCCTGCAGCCTGGTTCCACTGCTGTTGCATAAACAACATTTGTTAGCTGGCCCCAATGAAAAAGAGCTCACAGCTCAGGGGAAGGAACCCCTGCTCAATTACAACTGCTATCTTGTAGAGCAGTGGTTCTCAATCCTGGTCCCTGGGGGACCCCTGTGTATGCTGGTTTTTGTTACAACCAATCTCTTGACTAATTAAGGTTGTTGACAACATGAGTTTAAGTTCTTTCATCATTTCCCCTTAAATGTATCAACACAAAACAGGTTTGGCTCATTGCCATTTACATTGTCCATGAATTCTTCATTTTCAACAAATGGTTTAGTTTCAGTGACCAGGTGTCCACACTCGCAGCAATTAGGACTGCACTGATTTCACCCAGTCAGTCTATAATTTAATCTACTGTAACCTCTTTCTAAAGGAATCATTTGCCATACAGCACATTACAGAAAATAAAAACATTAGTTAATCTGACTGATTGATTAAGTCCCAGGGTGTGAATATCGGACATTCATTCTTCATGGCATGCATAGCTATTTCTGCCATAATGTGGCCTTAAGAAGGTAAATCATCCTTCAATAGATATTAAAAACATCTAATTAAGATCAATTAACCGTTTGTTGCAATTGATGTGTTGCAACTGTGGTTGGAAGGAAAACCAGCGTGCACAGGGGTCCCCCAGGACCAGGATTGAGACCCACTGTTGTAGCATGGCTACTCAAATCACGGTCCTCGTCTTAGCCCAGGGGTGGGCAATTCACCCCCCACTTTAGTCTCAGAAAAGATGGGGGAACATCTATTTACAAAAAAGGCCTGTCACAGTTTGATGAATGAATAATGATGTTTTGCACACTAAATCGTTCCCTCCCTGTATATTGTCTACCGCCAGACTCAAAAGGGCTCCACCTGAATATAAGCACACTGCTACTAATTAGGAAAATTCACATTCTTTTCGGTTGCACATGTTGTCTGTCATTTGTCCAACCTCCTTCTCTTCGCTGAGGCGTGGAAACGGATGTTTGATCACTATCACAAAGTGGGTAGGATTCTTTTAGTGGCTTTTGTGATGTATGGTTTGAGGATTCAGAGACTGTGAGTCATAAGTCCTGGCTCGCATAAATAAACACCTTCAGCCTACCGGCTCAGGCCTGCGGTGAAAGCTGTCCACCCGTCCGCAAACTGGCATCAGCGTCAAAACAGTGCAGCGATAGCCATCGTTTTCCGACACTCAATACCCAATGAGAGACGGCGGAAGCCTGCCATGTCCGTCTGAGACCTGCAGTGTTTTTACGCTTCAGTTGTTACCCAATTTCCATTACGTTCCGCTGGTCCTGGAGACGAAGATCACGGAGATTGTCTCGAGCTTCACAAAGTGCAATTCATGAGCTTTTGGCATCCGGGGGGGCAGGGGCAGGGGCAGGGGTGGTGGTGGGGGTGAAAAGGATGTGGAGACATTTGGCATCATTCGGACCGAGGACAAGAGGGGGGAAAGACAAAGAAAAACCACCTTCCAGTGCCTGAAATAATCATTTAACAGTGAGAACACGAGGTGGTTACAGTGTGTGAGAGTATGAACAGGAGGTGTCTATGATCACTGTGACTCCCCCCCATACCTTATACCTTATATAAACATGTTTAACTTTCCCAATTTTTTAAAATATGACCTCCCCCCCATATAGTATGCTTTCAATATCAAGATCTTTACATTTTAAAATGTTTCCACCTGAAAAAATCTGAGAAAGATCTGAGACATTCATACGAGTGGGGGGATAATTGACATGAAAAAGAGGGTATAATTGGTAACTAAAAATTGGGAGAGAAAAAAACGGGGAATAAAAAGCAAAAACTAAAGAACATTAAAAAAAGAAAACAAAACAAAATACCACAGTGCTGAAGGCTGAATATATGACGCAATGGCGGCCTCTAGAGGACTGAGGAGTACATGCATGATGTGCAAGAGATGGGATCACGGACTAGTCTGTCAAGAGGTAAAATTGTACTATGACATTTGGTTTGACACGTGTTATCTATTTTCAATGTATATTATATTAATACGTATACATATTTGATGTGTATTACCTGTGGTACCTGCCAGTACTGTTACGTCAAGGCAACTACGCCACCTGCGTTAACTCTGTCTAAATTCACCTGTCTGAAGTGATCTAAGGGTGAGGTGAGGCTGTGAGGTCATAGATATGCAAAGAGGGAGTGGCATCTGTCCATAAAGGAATCAGAATTTTAATTCTGTCCAGGAGAGACATTTCAAATTCTGGGACAAATTAATGCAGTAAAGAATTCGATTGTATTTGTCAGTAGAATCTTGGGGACAGGAGAAGGTGGACATTAACACTCAAATCTTATACCAGAGGAAACCAGCGCAGACCACCTCCATGAAACTAATTTGTGATTCCTTGTGTTTAGACCACAATCACTGAATGCGACACATATCGAACATGTTGCATCAAGTGAAAGTGAAAAATCTGAAAACACAAGATATATACAGTTAGCACCATAATTCATTGGACAGTGATTGAGATTGAAGGGATACAAGAATGAAAATACCCTCAAATTAAAGATGACAGTCTGCACTTCAACCTCATTGTCATTGTATCCCTTCGATCTCAAAGTGCTAGAGTACAGAACAAAAATAACAAAAAATGTGTCTCACTGTCCAATGAATTATGGTGCTGACTGTATTTTTTAAATAACAAAGTGCAATTCCCCACTGAATACTAGTATTATATGAGTAGGTTGCAATGTATTTGTTAATGGTTAACTGCTCAATTTGTATAAGTGATAGTGTGTAAGTGTGACTACAGATGTGCACACAGCCCGTACATACATACCACAGTACGTGTGTGCGCGCGTACGTGTGTGTGATAGTGATCAGAAGGCTGCAACCTCCTGTTCCAGGTGGAGCTCTGCTTTTGTACCTCTGCGTGAGCGCGTCACCACGAATCACCTCAGCAAAAATCAAGTTACATGGGAGGATAATGAAAGCTTTGCCTTTTTTTATGAGCAACTGATCAGCAATTTTGTAACAGCGCATGACGACCACAGTGCACAATGCTGTTTGCAAGATGGAATCCCAAGGAGAGATGGGTCGTAGATAGTAACCCTATTTTCCCCTATTTTGTCCAACTCCCGTGAGGTTTGACGTAGGGGAGTCCCCATAGTAGCGACGGAAAGCATCCAAACTTCATTCCAGCTGTCTTGCACTTAGGGTTAGGGTTATGGTTCACTGCAACCGGGGTTTGATTCCACCGTCGGCTCTGGCCGGGAGTGCCACCAGGGGGCGGAAATTGGCTGTCCACCTCAGGGAGGGGAGAGGGAAGCCAACGTGAGTTTGCTGCGTATAGGAGTGGCTCTGGAATACCGGAGTTACAATCAACGGCTTGGCGAGTGCCGTCTTGGAAGAGACGATGCTTCGTCTTTGTCACTGTTGGTCACAGGGCTATTGACATGAAAAAGAGAGGGTGTAATTGGCTACTAAATTGAGATTGAATGGTATAAAATCTGAAACAAATTCCAAAAAAACGGTTAGGTTAGAGTTAGAGTTAAAGTTAGGGTTACCAGCTCATCTTTGAAACTTACCACTTTAGCGCCAAATGCGCGAGATCTGGGAAAAAAATGGGTTACTATCTAGCCAGCGCTCGGAGAGATGCTGTCGCCTTCCATTTGCAAGCGTGAGGAAGTCGAACAGCAAAGTTGGCGCTGTGCTGCGAAATACTGCTGCGTCTTTTACAAAAACGATGTATTGAGTTGCTGAGTAGGACAGGAAAGGATGGTTCATCATTTTTGCTTTTCACCGCTTTCAGTCCCTTTGAAGTATGTCTGAGACCTCTCAACCTCAATCCTGGGCTAACCCTGTGTATTCTGTTTTTTGATCCAACCAGCGAACAAAATTCCTGAGGTCCAACAAGCTGTTCACTGTTTCTAATTAGATGTCTAATGAGCGATGATTTAATGCTACCCTCTCACTGCCACATTATGTCAGAAACAGATATTCCTTTAGATTAACTTAAGGACTTTTAATCGGTCAGATCAGTTCTCACGATAACTAATGCTTTCATTTTGGGTAATGTACTTTGCCAAATGATTCCAAAGAGGTTTAAATTGATTTATTGATAGACCTAAAGCAGAAATCAGTGAAGACCTAAATGCTGAAAGTGTGGACACTTTCAAATGTCATTGAAGCTAAACTAATGTTTGCCATTGACACTGAACCATTTGTGGGAAATGAAAAGGTCAAAGGCAAAACAAATGGTAAATGAGCCAAACCTGCATTGTATTCAATTCAATGTTTCATCACAAAATGATGGTACCTAAACACCAGTGGTGACTGGTGGGGTCCACAACAGGTGAGGCTGAGGACTGGGGGTGGGGTGCTGATCTGACCTTGACCTTCTCTGACGCTCCGGTGATAATGCTGGCTGCCCCTGCTGCTCTGATGATGTCATGATGATGTCATGATGATGTCATGATGATGGTGGTGATGGTGGTGATGATGATGAACTCACTGGCCCTCATGCTGCCTGCATGTCTGCCACACAACTGCAAAATAGAGATGATCCTCATAATAAACACCTGACATCATATAATTTAAGACAATCCTACCATTGTTATTCAGTAACACATTGACAGATTGGGGGGGGGGATCTTCTCTGTGCTCTGGTGATACGGTTGCTCACTGCCCCTGCTGCTCTGATGATGATGATGATGATGATGATGATGAACTCACTGCCCCTGATGCTGCCTGCCTTAGTACCTTTTTTCATCAAATTAGTACCTTGATGAAACATTAGAAACAAATAAAGAGATAAATTGGCAGTTTATGAAAGAGTTGGAAACATAAGTAATGCAAATGTTATTCAGCATAACAGTAAATACATTTTGGTACACTTGGTAATACTAGCCTCACAAAGAATGTTTACCTTTAAATGTCAACCCTTTTAGAGAAACAATGCATGGTACTGTAGTGAAATAATTCCCCTAATTAAGGTAAAAGCTAACACATTCATTTGGCAATATGTCAAAATAAATATTATGGGCTGTCCCCTTACCAGGAGTGGCTCTGGAGTACCGGAGTTATGGTCGACAGCTTGGCGAGTGCCATCTTGAAGGAGATGATACTTTGTCTGTGTCACTGCTGGTCACAGGGCTACGGCAGCGAACTCACAATACGAGGGGGGGTGGGGGTTGACATGAAAAATAGAAGGTGTAATTGGCTACTAAATTGGAAGAAAAATGTGATAAAATCAGAAACAAATTCAGGAAAATTATATTTTTTACTAAAAAAAGATTGAAAACAGATTTATTTTACTAAACTGAGTCCTAGGGGATGCTCAGCAAAAATACTCTCACTTTTAAGAATATTTTATTCATAGTTCATATATATATTTCATAAATAGACTTTCAGATCAAATAAACATTGTCTGATTTATTCATCATTGGTAATAATACATACTTGCTATGTATTACATAATACATATTCATGTTGTACTAAATATATTTCTGATATAGGCTAGATAGTATATTAGACATGCTTCCATGTACATGTGTTAAATAGACCACTATAGCCTGTAGTGGGCAGTAAATAGAGGTGTCAAGTTGACCACTTTCTTTAAGATCTAAGTTTTAAGTTCTAAGTTTAGCTCTAAGTTCTAAGTTTAGATCCAAGTTCTTTGCTCTCATGCTGCCACAGCTACTATGTCAGAACTGTCACTAAAACAGGAAGTGCTCTTTTCTGTATCCAGGGGCAGAATGAGCAGGAAAGAATTGCGAGCTGAGACAGACAGTATATTGATATAGATGCTATATCAGACATGCTTCCATGTACTTTTGTGCTAAATGGTCCACTGCGTTTCAGCCTGTAGTGGGTGATGGATGGAGGTGTCAAAAGTCAACCAGTTTGCTTTAGGTCTAAGGTCTAAGTTTAGATCTAAGGTCTAAGTTCTAAGTTTAGTATCTAAGTTATTTGCCACAGCTACTACGTCAGAACTGGCTCTAAAACAGGAAGTGCTCTTTTCTGTATCCGGAGGCAGAGTGAGCAGGCTTGGATTGTGAGCAGCTACATTCTGCTCACCCCCTTTCGCAGTTCTTACCTCGGCATCATCGCTTCTACAGGTGTCTTAACATACAGGTAGCTATGGCCTCCCGGGTGGTGTAGCGGTAGAACGTCTGACGCTGCCCACTGCGACCGGGGCTTGATTCCACCAGGTCATGCCAGTTTTGTCTCTGGCCGGGAGTGCCACTAGAGGATGGCAAACCCCATGGTGGGGGGAGTCCAGAGTTTAATAGGAGTGGCCCTGTGTGCATATCGGATTACCACTTGGGGAGTTCTGGCTCGGAAGAGGCGGTGCAACTCAAGGACTACGGAAAATATGAGGGAGGGGATAATTGACATGAAAAAATAAGGTATAATTGGCTACTAAATTGGGGAGAAAAATGGGGGAAAAAAAGCAGAAAAATAAAATCTCTTAAAAATACATACAGGTCTCAAAACAAAGTCTTGATAAATGGTAAATAATGGCTCTGTTATGGATGCCTTTCACTCAACCCAGAGGGATTTTTAAACGGAATAAATCCAAACTTGCTCTATTGAACAAATCTTAATGACCCATTTTCATTGCTAGCAAATCTAATTTCTATAATTATATATGAGAAAAGATGTGAGAAGAGTCAATCAAAATAGGTTATATAAAATACCAAGATCACATAAATGTTTTGTTGTTTTTTATATCCGTTTTGTATCATTTACTGCCATGAATATTTAGCCTATATAGACACAATAGCCTACATGGAGAAAAATCGAAGTATTAAATGTGAACCTATAGTTTCCCGCATCTCCAAAATTGACTATAAAAGTTTAGCTTTAGCAAGCTGTCATGTAAACTTCCAGATTTTCAATAGCATTCCTTATTTCAGCCTTTATGGGCTCAAGAGTATACTGTCCTAATACAGTTTAAGTGAGCTAATAATTCAGTTGCATGATTCGGAAAACTACCTTTCCCATACTGCACCGGGAAGCAGCGTCGGCTGGTCGTGAAAACTGTCATTCTGCCCATAGAGGAGAAATTGGTCGTGCATCTCTCTCTGCAGGGGAGTGGGAGATTTGGACAGGGGAATGTACAGTAATTATGTTCTCCTTCATATTAGCAAAGTGTTCCCGAATGCATTGAGGGCTATGGGTTACGACAGGCCGGGTTTATTCGCTAACCACTGCGGAATGCTGGACGATCTTCAGTGAGAAATGCGGAGTGCTTTTCGCTGTCGGTGTTAGCAAACGCAGAAAAATACAAGATGAAGAAGCAATTCAATCGAATGCGACAGCTCGCCAACCAAACAGTTGGCAGGTAAGGAAAACGCTCGACAGTTCCGCTATTGCATTAAAACTTTGTTTATTCCGAAGCGGATGCGTTTCGTGAATTAAGGGGGAGTTTGAATAGGGGGGGGAAACCTGCGTTTGCGAATTCAGAGCCATCTGGAAAAACGGTTGACTAAGCAAATATGCTGCTTATTTTCCCAGGGTTATGTAAAAATGTATGGTCCATGGCATTCCAGAAACATAAATGATAATACCATGTACAGCAGTGAAAATATCCAGTCAGAAGGCGATATATGTAATTGTTCTAATTGGCGTAATGGATACTGGAATACTGCAGAGGAATCGTGCAGGCGCAATACCCCTTAAAGGTGCGAATGGGAATTGGAAAATAAATATGCACCCCCGTAGTAAGATGGGAGTGGATGCCGTTTGTCGGGGAAAAAATGATATTGAATAATTCCATGGATGTAAATGCAGTCTTACCGATTGTTCTCATATCAATTTTAGGTGAAATAAAGTACGTGCTAAATGTATATACATGTGATTGAAGTGATAAGCTTCGCCTGGTGCAGGTGTATGGTCTCGTGGACGTGTGCGAACGGTGTGCGAAAAGGCGCAGTGTTTTCATAACGCGGCAGACTCGGCTTGTGGTCAAGAGTGAACCGAGTCGTTCTTAGGAGCAACCCTCGCCGCTCGCTGGAGAAGGTCGTCTTGACTGTCGCATTTCGCAGTTTTTTCCAGAGCTCCGAATGCAGTGATTGAATCAATTTCCACGCTCGCGCTCAAGGCGAAGAAAAGCAGGCACGGGAGGCTGCTGCAATATCTACGCATTGAGTCGACACGTTTTGACTATAGGTGTATCGTCCGGGGTTATGTAACTCTCCCGTCCGCGGGGAACGATACGAACCCTAAGTGACAGGTAATACGATAGCGCTTACTTCAGGTCTGAACATGATCAGATATGAATATCTAATATTAGAATGACACAGGCATCACCCATGAATCGAGCGTCGCGAAAATGAATTAATATTTATTTATTTATTAAAATGTGTTATTATTATAGTAATAGTAATAATAATACCACGTATTATTAGATCAATAACTAATAATAATAATAATGAATTATAATGTGAATTGTTGTCGGCTTGTGAAATATTAGTAACCTTAATCAAAGCCTAATCGTTGGCCTGTCATTGAGCGCAGTCAGTCCCTAGCGCAGGTTCATTGGGCGTCAATGTGCAGATGTTGCGCTGAAACGTGTTACCGGGCCGTTTAGGTGTTCAGGTAGCCTGTACATGTCTATCGGTCCGCCCCTCTCTTCTCTCGACGCCCCCGTCCTCCCTCTCCCGTCGTGCATCTCCCGGCCGGAGCAGCTTGTCACGCGGGGGGTGGGTATGGCAAGCGGGCGGAAGGATGCTCTCCTTGCCCACGCCGTCCCCTCTCACGGGTGAATCGGCGATGCGCCGCGTGGGTCAGAGTTTCCCGATGCCGTGCGTGAGAGCGCCGAAGGTTGGAAAATGTGTTGCATTTTTTTAGCAAAGGCAAGGCAAGTGGAAAAAAAGTTTTGCTTGTTCAGAAGGGGCAGCCCGATGGTCGAGAAGAAACAGGGAACCGCCTATAAAAAATATATATATAAACTGCGCCTTTTAGAAGCACGATAAATCGCAGTCGTAATCGCATATAGGCTGTCTCTCTATGTTGTATTTCTGGATATTCGCTTCTGGCATCACGTGCTAACGGGGGGGAAAAGCTGTTATCGATTTCGGAACTACCTGGCGCAGGCGGTGCCGTTTGATAGTATAAATAGCACAAAATGTAAATAATAGCCTACATTTCGCAGGATTTCCTGTGATATAAATTCGGAAGTTTAATTATGAGATTAATCAGCTACCCCCCCCTCACCATACCACGTGAACTGAAAGGGTCCAGGCATTTTAGAAATAATAAAATAAAGAAGGAAGAACGTTAGTTGCAGACCTTTAAAGGTGTGGCTGTCCAAATTATTTGTAATACCTTCCAACCTGGCATGTAGTAGGCTACCTCGGTGCAAGGCACAATTAGACAGCTTCAGTGGTGGCAGTCTGAACTGAACTAATCGATGTAAATGATGTCCTGTCGCGGCAGGGGGGGGCTGTTTTAGGGAGCCCTTCGCGAGCCGCTGTGTTTGTTTGCTTATTTTGCCTTTATGGCGCTTTACTGCTGCAGTCAATACGGGAGATGTTAGCGCTTCAAAGCTTCACTTCACGTTTATCTGCATTTGTGTGTATGTGTGTATGTGTGTATGTGTGTGTGTATGCATGCCTGCGTTGTTCAGTCCGTGCACGTGTTTGTGTGTGTGTGTGTGTGTGTGTGTGTGTGTGTGGGCGCGCATGTTTAGTGTATACACTTGCGTGTGCGTGTGTCTTTTTGTGTGTGACGGTATTCCTCTCGACGTGGGCTTGCCTCGAGGACCAGTAGCGGCCGCCCAGTAGCGCAGGAGCCTGCGGAGGTGTGCTGCAGAAGCACAGTAATGAGGAACAACTTGTTTCCTAAACGGCAGGCTGGCCGCGGTAATGAATAGTGTTCGCAGGGAGGAGGGGCGCGTGCCGTCGCCGCTGATTACCGCGACGGCGAGCCGCGATTTCCCCTCGCGCTGGAGCACCAGCCCGCGCAGGCGGCACATTCTGAAAGGGTGACAGATGAGTTATGTGACGGGCAGTTTGGGAAAACCGTACGCTGGTCTATAGGTCAGAGAGCCTGACTCACTATTAGAGGGTTGCAGGTTTGAATCCTGGGGTGGGTGGGGCACTGCTGTGCTCTTTCATTTACATTGACATTTTTGGCATTTAGCAGATGGGCTCATCCAGAGCGACTTACGAGGTGTGCATTAATACATGGTGAGATCAATCACTGTTCGCGCAAGAGGTCAGCGCAGTAATACAGCGATAGACATCATTGCTGGCAGCTGCATACTACGTACCTGTAACGCAGGGAAAGGAAAGGTTAGTGGAATAGCTCTCCAGCAAGGCGCTTGCTTTCTTAAAATG
Organism: Aldrovandia affinis; assembly: GCA_029706075.1. Lineage (NCBI taxonomy): Eukaryota > Metazoa > Chordata > Actinopteri > Notacanthiformes > Halosauridae > Aldrovandia > Aldrovandia affinis. The sequence goes on along the minus strand of JAINUG010000266.1, from coordinate 840,000 downwards.
TGCAGCCGTAAATAGGTCATAATTGTAAGCTATGAGAGCACTGTAACCTACCTATCAAGCAACCAACAATCCTGCCCTTATTTCTACGAGCGGGGTGCAATTTAAGGAACGGAGCTGCCTGATATTTTCTCTGGGTTCGCCCCGCTCGTTCCACGGTTGCACGTTGCTGGCGGAAGTGTCAAAGGAACGTATTTCTCTGATTGCGGGGCTTGGTGTGGATAAGGCCCTTTGGTCTTGACGGTATCCATTTTCATTGTAATAACATAAGGTCTCCTGTGTTCACACTGCAAGTGCTCTCTGCTCATTCGTCACAGTTGCAAATATATGCCTCTTTGGTTTTGACCAGGACACTGGGGACCCCCTGTTCTTTGCAGTAAACACCATGTGATCTTTAATGACCACAGTGGAGCCACAGTATGTTGACCTTGATTTAACATCTCATCCCAAAGACAGAAATAATGTGGTAACTCTGTGAGCCTGTACCGACTGCCGCATCGCCATGCAAACACAGTTAACCGCCCGTGGTTTGCTGGCCTTCTCCCCTCCCTGTGCGCCTTCTTTCGCCTGCAGTGTTAGTCAAACAAACTGGCAGAGCATTGACAAGAAACAAGGGTAATTATGACCGTGACTATGGCTGTGCTGATTTAGAGGATGGTGATAATGGTGGAAAAATATGCTAGTATTGCTGATGAAGACCATGGTTATTATTGTCATATTAATACTGTGTATCACTGTCATTAATAATCATCATTATTAACAGTATAACTCTTAGCAGTAGGGGTATTGCCTAGTTCACTCCTGTGTCCAGTGTGATGGTCAGTGCTCTGGGTGTGAGGGCCCATGACCCCTGCATGGTGTGATGTTCATCTTTATTCTGCACCTTGCAGAAGAGGGTTCGCAAACCATCTTTGATCCAGGCTACCCCTTTGACCCACTCAAATATCACTCTGACCCTGACCCCCCAAACACTGCCCTGCCCCCCAAACACTGCCCTGACCCCCCCCAACACTGCCCTGACCCCCCAAACACTGCCCTGCCCTGACCCCCCCAAACACTGCCCTGACCCCTGACCCCCCCAAACACTGCCCTGACCCCCCCCCAAACACTGCCCTGACCCCCCCCAAACACTGCCCAAACACTGCCCTGACCCCCAAACACTGCCCTGACCCCCTGCCCTGCCCCCAAAAACACTGCCCTGACCCCCCAAACACTGCCCTGAAACACCCCCCAAACACTGCCCTGACCCCCCAAACACTGCCCTGACCCCGAAACACTGACCCCCAAACACTGCCCTGACCGCCCCAAACACTGTTTTAACACACCAAAATATTGCTCTGACTCTCCCGAACCCTGACCCCCCCAAACACGGCTCTCTCCCTCCCCAGTAATAGGACGAGGGCTTAGTAAGTATCAGAGCGCTGAGAGAGGTCACGATTACCGCCAGACCACAATGAGGCTTCCCTTAACCAACCCACGTGTTTGTTTAAATGAGTAAATACCGCATTAAAAATAAAAAATGATTAATTCAAATGACAAATTTATCGCAATTGCAATATTCAGCAGTAAGCAATGGCTTTGTATTGCTGGCCCTGCCATGTAGGTGTAAGGGAAGAAATGCTGGTTTCCTTCAAAATGCACCTCTCTCTCTCTCTCTCTCTCTTTCTGGTCGTGTTTGGTGGGATAATTCATCAAATTAATTGTTCTGCCATTTTAGTGCATTAAGGATCATGTCAGCCCGTCTGTAATCATTAGGATGAGCCATACAGTAAAATATAATAAAAAATGGTGTATGTTTTATTCTCTCCCCTGCCTCCCCCACCTCCCCACCCGCCAAGATGCACATTTTAAAAATATATATTTACATAGTCAGATTTCAGTGTATAATTGGATATTACAGGTTCTTTATACAACTCCTGGTGTGTGAGTGTCAGAGTGCCTAAGTCTGTGAGTATATAATACTACTACTACATTATACTACTACTAGGTGGTAGTAGTATAATCGTTAGGGAACTGGGCTTGTAACGTTAAGGTTACAGATGGGACACTGTCGCAAGCAAGGTACTTAACCTGAATTGCTTCAGTTAATATCGAGCTGTACAAATGGATTGTATGTAAAGAAATATAAACTGTAAGTCGCTCTGGATAAGAGTGTCTGCTAAATGCCTGTAATGTACAGTAGGCTCTGTTTTTATTCATACCCTTGATAAAGAGGATTATATTCTTTAATAATAATGCACTGGCATGAAGCACAACCGAATGGTTCAGAAATTATAATTTAATAACACCCCTGAATGGTTCAGAAATTATAATTTAATATAATTGTAGTGTCGTACGAGGTTATGGAACTTCTTGGGGGCGATCCTCAACCATTCCTCCATGCATAATTGTTCTAGTTCCTTCAGATTCTTGGGTTGACATTTGTGGACTGCTTTTTTGAGTTCAAACCACAAATGTTCAATTGGATTCAGGTCTGGAGACTGAGATGGCCACGTCAGGACATTGATCTTGTGCTCTGTCAACCATTTCTTAGTTTCTTTGGACGTATGTTTGGGATTGTTGTCTTGTTGAAAGAGGCTTCCTGACAGAGGGAACATTTTGTTTTTGGACAAAATGTCTTGGTACATGCTGGAGTTCATGGTTCTATCTATTTTAATAAGGGCCCCAGGGCCTGTGGATGCACAACAACCCCAAAGCATTAAAGATCCACCACCATGTTTCACCGTAGGCATGAGGTGCTTTTCAACATTACTTGCATTCTTTGGACGCCAAACATAACGCTGATGTGCATGTCCAAAAACCTTGATTTGGTCACAGTTCCAATTGTAGTTCAGATGTAGTTTGATGAAATCAAGACGCCTTTTTTGTGAATTGTCTTCAAAAGAGTCTTCCTTCTTGCAACTCTGCCATAAGGCCATTGTCATGTAGGCATCGTCGAATGGTGGCTTTAGACACCTTATAACCCCAAGATGCCAGGTTGTTTTGGAGATCTTGAACTGTGCCCCTTAGACTTCTTTTTGCCTCTTGAGCCATCCGTCTCACTACACATGGGGGGCAAGATAGACTTGCATCCTCTTCTTGGCAGGTTAGCCACTGTTCCAGTGGCCTTAAACTTCCTAATAATTGAAACAACGGTGGAAAGCGGTATCTTTTACCTTTTTAGTTTTTTGTATTCACCTCCTGATCTGTAGAGATCAGTAACCTTTTGTCTGATGCTTTCAGGGAGTTCTTGGGATGATGGCTGACCACAGTATTTCAAACATGTGTTCCCTCATTTTTATACCCAAGGGAAACAGGAAACCATAGTAGGCCACTGTATAGTTCCATAACCTTCCAATGAACTTCAAATAAGATTTGTTTTTGTTGGATTAAATTTAAAAGAATAGTTAGGGGTATGAACAATTGTAATCCATCAAAATTTTCTGAATTTCTTGAGCATAAAATATTACTTGTATAGTTTATTTTATACGATCTCTTTTGTTCATCTTTATCAAAGGTATGAATAAAAACTCAACTATATGAGTCTACTGTATATGAGTGAGTATGTTAGTGTGGGAGTATTCGAGCGTGTGAGTATGTTAGTGTGGGAGCATATGAGTGTGTGAGAACCTTAGGCCCTGGCAACCTGTCCTACCAGCTGTGCCATTTGTAGCCAAAGGGTTACTCTGGCTCAGTGGGGAAGGCATATTTAAATTCTCACCAGCAACAGTGCCATGGCTAATTAACCTATCATGAGCACTCAAGTCCTGACAGCCATCAATGAATACAACAGGTATTAGTGCACATTGCATCACAGTGTGTTTGTTCCAGAGTATCCTTCCAGCAGCTTATTTCATTTTACAATGCCACTGATGATGCTGGCTCACTCCTCCTGCTTCTGCTGCTGTTGACTATGGTGGTACATTGAGACAGGGTATAATGTAAAACCCGGGGTGTTATCTGGGTACTCAGTGAGCAGCTTTCTGGACACAGCCTGCCAGCAAGCACGCAATTGGAAGATTCTGGAAGAAGTTGTTGAAGGAGATAACAGCGAAAGTCCTCATTTTTACATTCTGCCAGCCAGGCATAGCACCCCCCCCCAACACACACACACACACACACACAACACACAAGCAGAAGCACATGCAGACAAGCACACAAACACTATCACACACCACGTTTCATAATTATCCAGATGGAGTGATAATGACAGGTTCCTGACGCGCCACTCACTAATTATGAGAGAATAACAGCCACACGGAACCTGCTAGAGGAACCTTGGAGGGTTTCTGAATCTCTCTCTCTCTCTCTCTCATCTCGAAACTCCCACTCTTTTTTGTGGCGTTCTCTCTATATGTGCCTGTCTCTCCCTCTCCCTCTCTCCCCCTCTCTCTCTCAGAACTCCTACTCGTTTGACGGCCTCCCTCTCTCTGCCCCTTTCTCTCCACCTCAAAACTCCCACTCTTTTTATGCTCTCTCTGTCTCTCTATCTCCCCGTGTTTCATTGACATTGCCTTGACAACAGGCACAAAGCACGCGTGCGTGCGTGCGTGTGTGTGTGCACGCTTATGAGTGTGCACGTGCACATGGATACGTGCATGCCTCTGTGCATTTACGTGAAGGAAAGTCAAGAGTGTGGATTTTGTGTGAGGTGGGAACATTATTTTGCCTAAAACAGAGGAGGGCCCATTTTGACATTTTGGCTGATATTTTCACTTTACGCTGTCCCTCATTCCCACATGCACACAGGTTCCCCTGGGGTGGGTGGCATGGTTATTGCCCTGTTAGGTGCCACATTACGGGCTTGCCAGCGTGGAGCAGGGGTTAAGGAGCCGGGGGGTTCTGACATGTACAGTTCCACATCTTTTTTTGTTCTTAAACAGAATTTATGCAATTTTAAATATATAAAATATAATATATATTTTTAAATATAAGGTAGGCAAGTCTACCAAGCAAAAAAAAAAACTAAAAAGGTTCCAAGACATGCACAATAGTTGGATGTAGGCACCGTGTGTTGTTCTCAAGGATAAGTTTTTGTATGGCATCGCGTGCTTATATATAAATATATATATTTAAAGATTTTGTTTATGATTTTATCCGATTTTCCCCAACTTAGTAGCCAACTACACCCTCTGTTTTTCATGTCAATCCCTCCCTCGTATTGTGAGTTTGCTGCCATAGCCCTGTGACCGGCAGTGACAAAGGCAAAGTATTGTCTCCTCCGAGACGGCACTCGCCAAGCCTGTCGACCGTAACTCCGGTACTCCAGAGCCACTCCTGTACGCAGCGGACTCATGTCAGCTTCCTTCCCCCCTCCCTGGGGCGGACAGCCAATCGCCGCCCCCTACTGGCACTCCCGGCCAGAGCGTGTTTATGTTTGAGCTCTGTTTTTTAAATCGATGCTCAGCTACTGCTGTGTTACTGGCTGTTCTGTCCTCTTCTATGTTCTTGTGGCTTGTCTTACTTCTATAATGCATTTAACGTGTTTGCCATGATGGCCACTGGATATCATAACAATAAGGCTTTGGGGCTTTTTGGGGGCAGTGTGTTTTTGGCGCGGGCGCCTAGCGACCGTCGTCCTTGTGTGACTTCAGCCTTGTTCCTCGCTAACCTTCTTTTGAGTTCCCGGGGAGCGGAGCTCAGCGTTTGAGAAAGCCCTCAGAGGCCACAGCCAAAAGAGAGCTGCCCAGGCACGAGAGCGCGCTGTCATCGCCAGGTGACCTTGTTCCGCTCAAGCTGAACATCTCAATGTCACCGTCGTATTATCTCCATCTCCAAGTGTGCAGCAGGGCCCATTGTGAAGGCTCCCGCGCGAGATTATCTCTGAGCCGGATGGAATTGGCACAGTTCAGCCTTAATTGTACAACTCGAATGTGTTCGCTGAAATTACTTTTGGATGGTGACATTTTAATGCAATGTACTGTAGGCCCAGTGCAACTATGCATCTGCGTTAATCACTTGGTTTGAGAGGATCGTGGTGGGATGGGTGGTAAGCTGTTGTATATATTTGACGGTTTCTTCAATTGCGACTTAGAACAGCTTTAAAAATCCAAGTGACCCATTTAGACGACTGGATTATGAGTGACTGGAGAGGTGGAAGGTGACATTTACCGGTGTAATGCTTTCGTGAGTACTTTTAAAAAAAGCATTCGTACGTTTGTACTTACACATATTTACCGCTAATTCCTCCTGAATTCCACATTTTACATTTACATTTTAAGCATTTAGCAGATGCTCTTATCCAGAGCGACTTACAAGAAGTGCATTAATACATGGTAGGAACAATCATAGTTAGCGCACGAGATCAGTGCTGTAATACAGTGATAGACATCATTGCAGGCGTCTGCGTACCATACCTGTAACACTAGGAAGGAAAAGGTTAGTACATTTTATTCAATTTTATCCATTTATTTTTTTGAGGAGTAAGCAAGGATACATATACAAGAAGTGTTGAACAAGTAGGCAGCGGTCATGACAATTGGCTAGATGTACAGAATTCAGTGGTAGTGGAGTCTGAAAAGGTGTGTTTTGAGTCAAGATGATTGCAAATTCCCAAATCTAAAATCCCCCATATCCCCCAGTTCCCACCCATTCATTCTTCCCTTTCTGTTTATTAACACTTGGAGTTCACTTCCTTTTTTTCCTCAAACAAACGCATGACAGCAGTTTTCTCTTTTCTCCCAGTTTAGAATGGGCGTGTACACGTGGGCCCGTCCCGTCACCGCTGTATCCCTTCCTGTCAGTTCGGGAGAGCGCGGAGCGGAGCACCGTCTCCGTGTCTTTTCGCTGTGCGTCCGTCTGTCCTGTCCGCCGTCTGTCGGGCGCGTATTCGTTTCCCGGCGGGCCGGGAGCCAGCGGTAGCGTGCGCCGTACTAACCGCGTCTCTCCGTAGTGGGAAAAATACGAGGGAACATTTAACGAGAGCACGGCAGCCGTCCCTGCGGTGAGAGGAACGGCTCGGTAATAAAAGCCCTCACAAGGGACCTTTCCGATTTGGGAGGGGGTCATCCAGGGATAGGTAGCGCCTGGCATTAAGTGGGACGAGGCACGCTCGGCCCTGCTGCTGCTGCAAAAGAAACCCTGCGATTCGTTCAAACGATCGAGTCTGCGGTTCTCACGCGGGGTAGCGCCGTCCATTTTGGGAACGCCCGCTGGGAGAGGACGGTGGCAGACCGCCGGGCGTTGATTTAACAGGATCGGTGTAAGGGAGACCGTGAAGGAGAGACATTTGCGCACACAATACCTAAATAATTTGATACAGAAATGTTCTCAAATTTACATTTATCCGTGTGGCGGAGGCTCCGTTCTGTGACGTAGGGCATGGTGCATTCGATCGGCTTAGATAGCACCAGCATGGGGACGGGAATCGACTAAGACAATCGAAACAGGGTCATTTCGATAAAAAAAAAAAAAAAGCAATGCCGTAATAGACATATCGTTACACATAAGCGCCATATTGAATGCGAGATATGAATACTCAGTGGCTATTAATATCACATTCGTAATGCAGGAATAGAATAGAATAATACCGTATTCAATAGCGGAGTGATACAATGTCCGTTGGCTCCTGTGGTCAACAGTTTCATCCGTCAAACTCTGCTTGGCTGTCCCAAGTGCCGTATGAATCTCCACTGCTTTGTGTGATCAGTGGTGGGCCCAGACCACTCTAACAGGGGCGGCCCAAGAGTGGAACAGAACCACACACACAGGGGGGACATTCAAAATGTCATATGTTTGAAAAGATGTGATTGACAACCTAATAACCTATCAAGAGCCAGATGAAGTAGGGTGGCACCCAGGGTGGCCAACCACATTTCTGTGGGGGCAGGTGCCCCCCCAGACCCCTCCCTGGACACGCCCCTGTCTGTATAGAATAATGGGTAAATGTGACGGGATCTTCTTGCCCTTGCACACTATTCAAGGCTTTAATTAAATAACAATGACAATAATACTAAAACACCACATTTATTTTTCCTTCCTTTTTTGTTAATTAATAATATTTAGTAAACTGCCCCCAAGTAACTGATCGCTAATTGCGTTGTCAAATACTTGCCGAGTAATTGAGTATATGTTCTTGTCCCGACTTCCCAGTGTTCTCTCTGCTCAGCCTTGACTAAGTAAATGATGTTGCAGGCTGTGTGTGTGTGTGTGTGTGTGTATGTATGTGTGTGTGTGTGTATGTGTATGTGCGTGTGTTTTAGAATGTGCATGTAACAGAGAGAGAGAGAGATACTCGCAGCTATTCTGGCATACTTAACAAAGCTCTGACCTAGTTCGCTGGCCTGCTAAGTGGGTTTCTCTGTTTTGGTAACTTGATGCCCGCTCCCACCCACCCGACCGCTCTCCCCTCTCCCCCATTTCTCTCTCTCAACCTGCCTTTCATTTTCCTTTAAGGACGACCGCTTGGGACTCTGGGACTCTGGGACTCTGGGAGGGGGGGGGGGGGGTCCTTTTTGGCAGAAGTTTTGTTATTTTTTTATACATGCTCTATAAAAAATATGCTGAAATGGGGAACGCTAGCATGAAAAATGCTTGGGTTCCTCTTAGTTCCCCTATTCATGAGCTCTAAGTCTCCCTCCCCTGTCTCTCTATTTACTGTACACAAGACCAAAGCTACAGGTCTCACTCCCCTGTCTGCTCACGTGCACTCAAGCAAAGCGACAGGCCTCCCTCTCCCGGGTTGGATGAGAACTGAACGGGCACTTCTCTTATTGGTTGGCGACTATGTTGCCAGCCTCTTTGGCCTCTGGTACCACGAGCGGAAATGCACGGAGCAGCTTGCCAGGTCATGCGGTGGAGGCAGACGCACTCGGGATACTCAAGTCCAGGCAGTCGATGCGGTACTTGATATTCTTTAGACTAGGAAATGACGAGCCTAGATGGGGCCGAACAGCCTGTCCTCGTCATTATGTGTTCTTATGTTCTAGTGGTAAATTGTGGCACTCGCTGTGGGAGCCGGTTGTTCCCTCGGCCCGTGAGCACCGGCCTGAAGTCGGTTCTGTGTTGTTCTCCCGGTCAGGGTTCGGGTAGAGTCATCCGGCCCTCGTCTCAGCGCTAAGTGGGAACTTACGCCCTGAGCACGCCGGGCGCTTCACTTGAGTGGCGTCCTCAATAGTTTTTTTCCTTTTGTCATTTCCTGTTTTCCAGACCAGAGTGTTGTGCTCTTTTCAACAATAGCTCCCCTTGATAAACAGTTCCGACGGAGTCCTCCCAGGCCGAGAGGAAATTCCACTTTCCCAAAATATGAGTAAATAAAGTGCAGGGAGCCGGGGTTCGCAGTGCGCAGACCTGCCCCCCCCCCCCCACCCCACAGTTTCTCTCTCTATAGGGTTTAAAGGATACAACAGGCTTTACTAGCATTTTAGCTTTATCCAACCAGGCGGGTCAACTGAGAACTCGTTGCTCATTGGTCAGCGATGGCCTGGGGAAATCAGTGTGGGCGGGGAATGCAAGGGATTGGTTAGCCAAGTCCAGTAGTAGTCCAGTTGCTCCATCAGGTTCAGTGATGTATGCCATATGGGAGAAAGGCTGTAAAATTACTAGGACTGATTTTATTAATTTCAGTACTGCTTCAACATTTTCAGTTATGAAGAGTCACATGCAGCATACATCGAGCTGTAATCCAGTCTCACTTTTAACCCAGCTCCAGGCTCATGTGTATCTCAGTCAGCCCAGCTCCAGATTAATGTGTATCTCAGTCAGCCCAGCTCCAGATTAATGTGTATCTCAGTCAGCCCAGCTCCAGACTCATGTGTATCTCAGTCAGCCCAGCTTTAGATTAATGTGTATCACAGTCAGCCCAGCTCCAGACTCATGTGTATCTCAGTCAGCCCAGCTTTAAGCTCATGTGTATCACAGTCAGTCCAGCTCCAGATGAATGTGTATCTCAGTCAGCCCAGCTCAAGATTAATGTGTGTCTCAGTCAGCCCAGCTCCAGACTCATGTGTATCTTTTATATATGTCATTTAGCAGACGCTTTTATCCAAAGTGACTCACAGTGGTGAATGCATACATTTTTCAGTATATGTGGTCGCAGTGGGAATTGAACCCACAACCTAAGCGTTGCCAATGCCGTGCTCTACCAACTGAGCCACAGAGAACCACTGTCAGCCCAGCTTTAAGCTCATGTGTTCCTCGTCCAGCTCAGTTCAAAGCTCGAGTTTCCCACTGCAGAATTGAGCTTGTGTGTTGTTTTCAGCCAGTGCAGCACGGGGCTGTTTCAGAGGAAACAAGGCAGCATTCCAGAGAAAAGAGTGCTGCGTCATGGTTCCTACCCAGAGACTAAAAACAGGGGATCTCCTCTCCTCTCAGTTTCTCTCCCTCCCTCTCGCCCCCTCTCTTTCTCTCTCGCTCCCTCCCTTCCTCCCTCCCTGCTCCTCCCCTCTTCCACAGCTCGCAGTGCAGTTCCCGCAGACAAGCTGGACTCTATTAAAACCCATTGTGATGCGAAGTGGCCTAATTTGCCACGGCTCGCCATGTTCGGGGCCTGCGATCGGCATGCAAATCACGGCAGTGTAGTGTAATGGTTAGGGAGCTGGGCTGGTAACTCAGAGGCTGCTGGTTCAATTCCCAGGTGGGGGCACTGCCGTTGCACCCTCGAGCGAGGTACTTAACCTGAATTGCTTCAGTAAAATATCCAGCTGTATAAATGGATTGTAAAGAAGAAATGTAAACCGTGTAAGTCGCTCTGGATAAGAGCCTCTGCTAAAATGCTTAAAATGTAAAGATGTGTAACCATGGCGTTCAACGGTGCACAAACAGTCATTCTCATCCCGTTCTGACTTTGCTGGTGCGGGAAAAAGGTGCTGTGGATGGAGACCACTGTCAGGCCGGGCGGCGTCTTGCCGTTGGACACTATTCCCGCTGTGCGAAAGAGCTCGATGTACCCATGCGTCCCCGGAATGGGCCTGAGGCCTTTCTCCCCCTGGCAAGGGGACTCTCTCTGCCGCGAAGGAAACACAAACGGCCCACGTCGTGGCATCGCTACAGCCACGCGCGCTTCACAAAGCAGGTGAGCGCTAATGTCAGAGAGGAGAATTTGTCCCTCTCCGCCAGACTCTGAAAAAGCTCAATTAATTTATAGGCCGGAAAGCCGGCCCTCACACTTACAGTGATGCCGAGCAAATCTGGCCGGGGCGATCTCACCAGGGGATGAAGACAAATGGATAAAGGTTCCACTTCCGTCCAGATGCGACGGGCCTTTGTAGCGAGAGCCGAAAAAACCCATCGAGCGCTTTATTTATTAAGGTCCGGGCAACGCTGGTCTGAATCTTCTGCCTTTTGTACACCGTGTACTGCATTGTCTGTTGTATTAATAGGCTAATCGTGTTGTGTTTGTTATGTGTCGTTTACTGCACCAGGAAAGCAAATGCCATGTCTTCAGCATGATTAATGTAGCTGCCCTAGCTCTATTCAGTGCAGTATTTAGTGACTTGGGGATGTCGAGCTGTTTAATGGAGGGTGTTTGGGGTATTTGGGGGAGGGGTATATTTGGGGCAGCTGATGTGCGGTGCTGCAAGATGGCTGCCCGCCCATCGCCCAGGTGGGTGCTACGCATTGGTGGTGATTGAGACGAGCTCCCACCACTGTTTTAAAGCACGCTGAGATTGTGTGAGGCGCTATATCAATGCTATTGATTACTATGATCGTTGTTATTATGAATGCGCGAGGTCCAGGCTGACTGTGTCCTGAGCAGGATTAGATTTTTGATTCGAAATTCAAATGATTTTTTAAGGGGGTTCGGTGATAGCATTTGGTCTCCTGCACAGTGCTTTTCCTGAGTCTGTCCGTGTCGGTCTGACGGTGCAGGACGGAGGGCCGGGGACCCAGCACTGAAACGCCATTCGTAGATTCGTTCCCGTCTGCGATGCCCTTCGGAGCGACTCTCCAGGAATTCAGGATGCCTTCTCTGAAAGGCGTGTTTGTCTTCGCTAACCGAACGCCCGGGGGCGTGAGCGCTCCCCGCACCGCCGCGTGACGTCGAGTACGATATTTTATCAGCGGACGTGACGGATCCCAGCGGGGGGAGAATACGCCGCGTTCCCGGCGCTGGGAGACTAAAGCCCAAATCGGCCAAGGTTTTTCACCGCAAAACGGGCGTCGACCGACTGCCAGGGTGTCCTCCGAGGCTTCAGCTGGCGTTCAGGGGGAGAGAGAGGAGGAGCGAGAGCTGGAGAGAGAGAGAGAGAGAGAGAGTGAGAGCGTGGGGAACAGATGGCGAAATTCACCATGTACTGTGTAAAAATCCTCATTCCTCAGAAGCATTAATGTAATGAGTGGTGATGTAGCACTCCTATACAGAACGCAATCTGTTTTCTCTAATCGGATTGTATTTATTTAAACATAGAAAGGTCTATGTATATATATAATAATAATTATAAACTTTATTTATACAGCACCTTTCATACAACAATTTGCAGCCCAAAGTGCACACAGAGAAAGACAACTGATAAAACACAATAACAGAGGTAACTTTGACAAATAAAACAATGACAAATTACAAAATAATTAAGCAACAAATAGAG
>JAINUG010000266.1:817500-822500 GCA_029706075.1 Aldrovandia affinis | reverse complement strand
ATTATGGCAGAACGTTCGCCGCTAAAACGAGCGCTTTCCCCAGCCCCAAGAAGAGGAAGGACGATTACAGCGTTCTTCTAATTTATTTGCAGTGTTATTAATTATTATAATAATAAACCATTAGCTGCAATCACTCAGAAAGCAAACACACATGGCTTGTTTGCAAGGGTTCTTCAATTGCTCGCATTGCAAAGATGAAGAATTACATATAAAAATACACCCCACCCCCTCCCCAAACCACAAATAGGCAAAGAGTGTCACCCTGTCCCAAAAAACCGCTCCTCTAATTCCCTCATTACCATAGATATTACAGTCCTCCAGGGTCCTTGGTTACTCCTGGTTGCCGAGCTGGGTAAAGAGGAGGCTGAGATTGTGCCTTTAAACTGGCCACTGGTCTCAACCCGCTTTCATTTATCTGACTTAATTAACAAGCGTGCCGGTTAATTGAATAATCCTTCGGCGAGTAATCACAAAGCTTGCTCTTAATTCCGTCTCGCGGTGCGCCGTTCCCTTCCCTCACATCCTGAGAGAACGTCATTAGAGAATGCAAATGACAGTAAGGGGCTTAATTGAGGAAAACGGAATCATTTCAAAGGATAGGCTACGCTTTTTACTTAAGTCCCTCCGTCAGCTGGGTGGTGCGCTAGCTTCGAGCTCAACGGGTAATAAAGCCCTCGGCCGGGTGCTTTTTCTGTCCTTTTTCGTGAACGTTGAAGTGCTTGAACTGTACTAGACCAGGGTCTCCCGCGTGGTCCAGTGGTTTCAATGTCCGACGCTGGCCACAGTGACCGGGGTTCGATTCACTGGCCGCGCCCTAGTCGGCTCTGGCCAGGAGAGCCACCGGGGGGCGGCAATTGGCTGTCCGCCCCAGGGAGGGGGGAGGGAAGCCGACAGGGCGTTCGCTGCGCACAGGAGTGGCTCTGGAGTACCGGCTTGCGGTCTACGGCATGGCGGGTGCCGTCTCGGAGGAGACGATACTTCGCCCTCGTTACTACCGGTCGCAGGGCTACGGCAGCGAACTCACATTACGGGGGGGATTGACTTGAAAATAGCAGGTGAAATTGGCTACCAAATTGGGAGAAAAACGGGAGAAAAAATCGGAAATAAATAGTAATTATTACAGGGCTAGACCAGCTGCGACGTGTGGTCAACAGAGCTGCAGGCCTCATGACAGACCATACTTTAAAAGAGCACCGTAAGACTGACAAACTTCTGCAAACGGCTGGAATTGATGCAATCGTTGACAGAATCAAAGCAACTGTATTGATCATTGATAATCAAATCTGTGCGTCATAATGCCGCCCCCATAGTTAGCAAAACTCTTTAGACAGGCCCCACCACCTGCCCTGAACGGTCGCGCAAGGTCAGCAACTAAGGCTTATGAGGAGTTGGTTCAACATCTCCTGAAAGTCCCTATGGCCAGAACTGCTGCATTTAAGGCAGCCTACGATGTACTAGGGAGCCACTATTTGGACTCAGCTAGACCTGTCTACCAGGGAACAAACAAATCTGCAGGCTTTCAAATAGAAACTCAAAGCTGGACTTTAGCACACGGGATTGGATGCAGAGAATGTCATGCTATTGATATGTTTTTAATTGTTTTTATTTTTGCTTCGTGTTGTAAATGTACCCAGGACTCCCTGGAGAACAGTATTATTGTACTATTTCACTATCCTGGTGAAATCCTGGTGAACTGAACTATACAGATCAGATCAACATCCAATATCCCTTGAATTCAGGCACTGGGAACAGAGAACGAAGGCAGCATTTATGGGTAATCTGTAATCAATTTTATGATGTAAAGAAAAAGCAATGTCATCACTAAACAAAATTGCGACACTATACGAATGGGTGTCGTTTTTTTCTTGATAACCCAGGAGAGTAAGTGGAAACAGGTTGGAATAATCATCGGTTTAAAGGTCAGGTTTGTGACTCTTCGATTTCCTGCTCACCGGCCGCCAGCGTTGGGAACACTTCCTCTGTGTGTGATTTAGAGTGCCACCGTTATGCCAGTGCATGTATGCATCGATTTTACGTTCCGTTGATGTTTTTGCCCATTGATCACTGTGCATACGTCATTCTGGGGTTTCCATTGAGCGGGGAAAGGCTGTGGTGTAGATGCCGGAAAGGATCTGGGCTCATAAGCAGAAGGTTGTGGGTTCAATTCCTAGGTGGGGCATGAAATGAGACAGCTTGAACAGTATCTGAATTGCCTTTTTAAACTATCCAGCACCCTAACTGGATGGAAATTTCAAACTCAAAGCATAAATCAACTTGTACACTATAAGGATGTTTCCCCAAGGAAATTCTTAATAGCAGCATGCCTCTCACATTGCATGAATATATGTATGTATATATATATATAGAACCTGACTGTACTTGACTTCTCAAGGAAAGGAGGTTGCGGGTTCAGATGAGTAAGAAGCGTAGGAGTGTGTCTTATACAGCATTGTTTATCATGCAGCAGAGTGCCGAGAGTTGCATTTCCTGTTTTCATTGCAGTGTAGTGTGTGTGGTAGTGTGTATTTGTATAGTTGGATATATGGTGTAGCAGTGTGTATTGGGTAGGTGTGCGTATGGTGTAGAAGCATATGCTGTGTGTGTGCATGTGTATGTATATATATATATAGGGATAGATATATGTTATATGACAAAATAATGGAAACGCCAAACAATATATTAATATTTATTAACAGTAAGGACTTTGGCCAGCCTGTGCCTTCAGAACAGCTTCAGTCCTTCTTGAAATGCTGTTATACAAGCTGTTTTTAGTGGGATGTTGTACCCTTCTTCAAGAGGGAAAGCCTGCAGTTCTTTGAGAGATGAAGGCGGTGGAAATCTACTCTGCGTTCCAGAACTTCCCATTAACCATCAATGATCTGGTGATGGGGGAGGCCTTGGAAGATGTTTGACTTCATCCTGGTGTTCATGAAACCGCTCTTGAATCTGTTCAGCACTGCGTATGGGGGCGTTATCATCTTGGAATATGGAAACATCTTGACAAAACAATGTTGGCAATCTGGTCACCTAAAATGGCAGTTATTGCTCTTTATTCTACCATGGAGAGTAGTAATCAGACCCAGTGACTCCCACAAGATGGCTGCCAATACCATAACAGATCCACCACCATGTTTAACAGTTGGGAACAGGCGCAATGTGGGTTGAAGGCTTCCTTTGGCTTTCACCAAACATAAACCCGGCCAGATGTAGGAGAAGATGAGTAAATGACGACTCATCAGACCGTATTACTTTCTCTCACTGCTCAGAAGTCCAGGTTTTGTGCTCATTACAGCAGGTTATGCGTTACCACTTTGGCCTTGGTTACAAGCAGTTTCCAAATGGCAGCTCTGGCATAAATATCAACTTTGTGAAGCTCAAATGGTACAGTTTTTGTTGAGACTGGATCACGTGTAGGGCGAGTTCTGCGGTCATTTTTTGAGGCCGTTGTTTTGTGGTTTTTAGCAAGTGCCCTGACAAGTGTCCGTCTATCCCTGTCTGTGAGCTTTTGCTCGCGACCACTGCTTCTCTTTCCTGACGCAGATTTTCCTTGTTTGGCGTTTGCCATCATGGCTCTCAAGACTGTGCCCCATGGCAAATAATTTTGTCCTGTGACTAACGCCCCTGCAATTGGGCCACCACCTATTTGACCTCATTCAAAATCTGTCAGCTCCATCATGCTGTGTTATAAACTCACACGTTGAAGTGTTGATTTCTTTTATGACAGAAACGTATTGGTAATTAGCATCGCCATTAACATGAAACTCATGTGTAGTCTAATTGCAATTTAGTTTCTTCAAAATGAATGCTTTTTCATTTGGTGTTTCCATTATTTTGTCTACCCTATATATATATTCATACATGGAATGACCTCAACAGTAAAATATATATATTTTTATTTTTTTACTGTTGAGGTCTTTCCATGTATGAAATGAAAGCAGTCGATCGTCCGTTTGTAGATTTGGTGAGCTGGCAGAGAGAGCGGGGGTTTGGTGAGGGAGGGTGGGAGTGGGTCTCTCCTGGTCTCACTGCTCCTGCGTTTGCCCTTGCAGAGATATGGATGACTCATGAGCTCCCTGCTGCTTTATTTAATTTTTATTCTTAGGACATCTGCCCCCTGGTGGTCTAATGTTAAAATGGCGGCGAGGCACAGTGCAGTGACAGAAATGGACTCCTGGAAAAAATATATTATTCTGCAGAGCAAGCTGGCATGACGGTCCGTTTGTGCAGTGGGTCAGTGGCGGTGATTCCCTGAGAGGAAGGTTTTCAGTGGAAGGACTGAATAATCATGGACGCAAAACATTTTATTATTGATTTTCTGTTGTTTGTTACCCTTGTTATGAAATCACGGAAAGTCATTCGGACCACCACAGGGAGATTCATATTTGTGTTGCTTGTTAGGGAACAGGGTTGTGTTAGGGATCCTGACCGCATTCGTGAACCTGACTGTTTGGGAACTGGACTTGTCAACGAAAGGACGTTGCAGGTTCAAATGAGTGTGATGCGTAGGAGTGTGTCTTATATAGCATTGTGTGTTATGCAGCAGAGTGCACTGTCTGATGTGTTTCAGTTGCAGTGTTGTATAGTTGGATATATTGTGTAACAGTGTGTATTGTGTGGGTGTGTGTATTTTGTTGGACGGTATATCGTGTTACAGCGTGAATGGGGAAGGCGCGTGCGTGTGCTGTAGAAGCGTATGTGTGTGTGTAGCAGTGCCCTGTGCAGGAATGTGTGTTACAAGCCGCGTTGTGAGGCATCGATCCGTGATGTCGCCATGCCGACGGGCTGGATGCGAGGCGATTCAAGGCGACGTCGGCGTGGCGACGGACCGGATTTGAGGCGCTGCGCTGTGAGTAGTTTGGCGATGCCGCCGCATTCGCTGCTCGGGGAAACAGCGTGAGGGGCGTGCGACACGCTGGCCTGCAGCGTCGCCTGGCAAATGGAAACGGATCCGAGGCAGATTTACGCCTTGCTGCCATCGATCACGTAGCCATGACAACGAG
>JAINUG010000266.1:677500-807500 GCA_029706075.1 Aldrovandia affinis | reverse complement strand
AGAAGCCATCCTTTGGGAAGCCACTGGAAGAACACCTGACGGTCAGCGGTCGAGAGATCGCCTTCCCCATCGAGGCCTGCGTGACCATGCTGCTGGAGTGTGGCATGCAGGAGGAGGTGAGAGACCGCGATCTCTGTGCTGGTCACTCGCCTTGACCGATACTCGACCGCACTCGACCGCTCGCTCTGCAATGGACCGTGACCAAAACTGAAATGGTCAGCATATAGAAGCCCCGGAAACGAGGGATGGTGTGAAACTGTGATGGACTTAAATTCATTTATTTTTTTTACCACTTTTGCACTTTTTGTAAGTCACTCTGGATAAGAGCGCCTGCTAAATGGTTAAAATGTATTTTTAAAAATGTAAACACCTTGCACTCAATGCAGGTTGTATGTTGTTGTTCTTTGTCAGGGATATTTCTTGTTCTTTGTTGTTAAAAAGAGATGTGTTGACTTTGTCCAGTGAAATCCAGTGTCCAGTTTTGGTGTTCATTAGTAACAAGTGAGCAAAGAATTTCTCAGGTGGTCTTCCCGCCAACGAGATCGATCACGTGGTGTTTCCTCTGCCGATGAGACTGAAGAAGTTGGTGAGGTGGTGTCACTTCAGCCAATGGGGGTGAAGCAGTTGGTGTCACATGGTGTTGCTCCAGCCAATGAGAGCTCCCTCCCTGCTGTGTGCGCAGGGCCTGTTCAGAGTGGCCCCCTCGGCCTCCAAGCTGAAGAAGCTGAAGGCGTCGCTGGATTGCGGCGTTCTGGACGTGCAAGAGTACTCCGCCGACCCGCACGCCATCGCGGGTGAGTCAGGCCCACCCGCGCGCGCCACGTCGCCACGGCAACCCACGCTGAGAACATTGGTCCACCATCTTGTGCCTGACGGAGAGGCTCCTCTCTCTCTCTCTCTCTCTGGTTCTGTGTGGCTCAGTTGGTAGAGCGTGGCGCTGACAACACTTAGATTGTGGGTTAAATTCCCATTGGGGACCACATATACTGAAAAATGTATGCATTCACTACTGTAAGTCACTTTGGATAAAAGCGTCTGCTAAATGGCATATATTACTCTCTCTCTGTCTGTTTCTCTCCCACAGGGGCTCTGAAATCGTACCTACGTGAGCTCCCAGAACCGTTAATGACCTTCGACCTCTACGACGAGTGGATCCAGGCCTCGAAGTAAGTGCCCTGTGTGCCCCAGAGAGCTCGTCACCGCGAGGCCCGGCACGCCACTGCGTGCGCAGGAACCCGGGTCCTGATGGATCATTTAATACGATAGGTTATGCGTAATGGCTTTTACCTGCGAAATGCAGCTGCTCGTCGCCCCTACGTGCTTTTAACATCACACTCACTAACACCCATCACACGCACTAACACCCATCACACTCACTAACACCCATCACACGCACGGCCTCTTCAGTTCAGTGCACAGAACTTTCATCTTATATATATACAGTACCAGTCAAAAGTTTGGGCACACCTGCTGGAAACTAGGTTTATCTCATAATTGACAATGTTTTACACCATATACGTTTCTGTAAATACTTGAAAATGACAAAAAACACATGTAACAATAAACAAAAGGAACATCAAAGCAATGTTCAAGAAAATTGAATTGAAAATTGAATCTTGGATTCCTCAAAATAGTCACCCTTTGGCGTGAGAATAGCCTCACAAACACGGCCCATTCGGTTAATAAGTTTCAGCAGGAAAATCACCCGACATGTTTTCCCAGCTCTCCTGCAGCAATTCCCAGAGAAACTTGTGGGTTGCTTTGCTTTGACTCTTCTGTCCAGTTCATCCCATACAAGTTCTATGGGATTGAGGTCTGGACACTGGGCAGGCCAGGTCTTTAGTTTGAGTTGTCCTTCACGTTCCTCCTTCACCAGATAGTTCTTGCACAACTTCAAGGTGTGTTTCGGGTCGTTATCTTGCTGAAGAATGAAGGAGTGCCCAATTGGCTGTAATCCAGATGGAAGGTGTGTCCAAACTTTTGACTGGTACTGTATATATATATTTTTTTGATCTATTGTTTCTGATATCTTTTCCCCATTTTTCTCCCAATTTAGTAGCCAATTATCCCCTCTCTTTTTTCATGTCAATACCCCCCCCATATTGTGAGTTCGCTGCCGTAGCCCCAAGATCGGCCGTGACCAAGCCATTCGCAGAACTGTTGACTGTTTTTCCGGTACATCGGAGCCACTCCTATACGCAGCGAACTTGTGTCGGCTTCCCTCCCTGGGGCGGACAGCCAATCGCCGCCCCACAGTGGCACTCCTGGCCAGAGCCGTGCCTAAACGGTGTTGCCTGTACTCATTCTGTATATACTAATTGCTTGTTTTTATTGTGCTTTTATCTGGCGATCCACACCCAGGGACTACAGTTGAAAATTAGCCAGTTGGCTAAAACTGGCAGCGATGTTAATGAATGTGCATTGTCCCTGTGCAACTAAACCAATAAAGGAAACTAAAACTAAACTAAAGACCGTAAGACTATAGAGAGTCTTTTATCTCTGTGGTGTGATGGCTTTTCCCTCCATCTGTCTTCTCTTTGGCAGCATTCAGGATCCGGACAAGAGACTCCAGGCCTTGCTGGCAGCTTGCGAGAAGCTGCCCCCTGACAACATCAACAACTTCAGGTGATTTATTGATATTTGACATATTGTGTTGTTCGTCCTGGGGAGATAAAAACGCGATCCAAGCTTTGAGACAAACTGCTGTTATTGTTTATTTGTTACCGTTTTCGATTTGCCCGTATCCAGGGGAATGTCCTTACGAGGTGACTTCCGTAGCTTACATATTACATATTACTGCTGGATATTGCATATTTGTATATGTTTTCTGGGTGAGCTACCTCTCTCAACGACGGTTCCCCACCTGGGAATCAAACCTGCAGCCTTCTGGTTGCGTGCCGAGTCCCTTGGCTGATGACCCTTGGCGGTGTCACCGTGGCAGGCTCCTGTACGCACAGCGTCAGGTGGAAACTCAGCAGGTGGCGAGGGTAACGAAGGTGCCTCGTGTTATGGAATAAGTACGCCGTTTGTTTTCGGTAAACATGGCGAGCGTGCAGGGGATGAGGGGGGAAGGGAGCGCTGTGGGTTCCCTGCCTTTGTAGTGTTCCGTCATTGTCTTTGATCCAGTGTCCCAGTTTCACTGGAAACGCACTTGTTCGTTTTCCCTTCGGTCGTGCTGCGGTGCGCGGTCTCGGCCTACCTAACCCGTCTTTCGTTTGCGTTGACGCTGACGAACTCAAAGTTTAGTGCTTCATGCCGGCTCAGCCTCCCCCTCCCCCCCCTGGGTGGACAGCCAAACGCCGCCCCCGATCGGGGCTGACGACCAGGGCCACCCTGGTAGAGACTTGGGTTTTGAACCGCGTCCCTGACAGGCAGCGCACACCGTGTCTTGCTCTGCTCCACCGCAACACGCTCTGTTACTCAGCTGCAATATAAGGTTCTGAAGAATCCGCCTCTTCAGAATCCGCCTCTTCAGAATCAGCTGAATCGCCTCACACGCCCTCTGTGCCTCTGTCTGTCTCCGTGTCGCCAGATACTTGATCAAATTCCTGGCCAAGCTGACGGAGTATCAGGATGCCAATAAGATGACACCGGGCAATATTGCCATCGTGCTGGGGCCAAACCTGCTGTGGGCTCAAACTGAAGGGTGAGTGGACCTCCCTGTTACTTAAACTGCACTGTCCCCGAGTCAGAAACATTCAGTTATGTAGGTGTGGGGAGGTTAGGTGTTGGTGATGAATGGTTCAGTGTTAAGTAGTGCAGTTGCTGTGTTGAAAAGGTCTGAGTGTTAGGTGGTGCTGTTTTAAATGTTGTGGTTCCGGTGTGATTTCTCTCGTTGCAGGAACATCACCGAGATGATGACCACAGTGTCCCTGCAGATCGTGGGCATCATTGAGCCCATCATACAGCACGCTGACTGGTTCTTCCCTGGAGGTGACACACACACACACAGTCCTTCACACACACACACACACACACCTGTCTCAGTCCTTCTCACACATACACATACATACACATACACATACACACACACGCACACACACATGTACATACACACACTTATCTCAGTCTCACACACACACACACAACACTCTCATACACACATGCACATACACACACCTGTCTCAGTCTCACATACACATACACATACACATACACACACACGCACACACACATGTATCTACACACACCTATCTCAGTCTCACATACACACACATTACACTCACTCTCTCATACACACATGCACATACACACGCACAAACACATTACACACACACACGCACACACACATCACACTCTGATACACACATGCACATCCACATGCACAAACACATTACACTCTCACACGCACTCGTGCACGTACACACGCGCGCGCACACAGCCCTATTTGTGTTTGCGTAGAGGTGGATCAATCATAAGTCAATCATCCTAACAGCAATGTTGCCTCTGCCTGATCTCTGTGTAAACACAAAGTGAAAAGAGCCTTGTTTCAGGTTTTTTCAAACTCCCCGAATTCCCTCTCCTTGTAAACCGAGTTCCTCTCTCTCTCTCTCTCGCTCTCCATCCCTCTCCACTCTCCCCCCTCCCTCAGACATCGAGTTCAACCTGACGGGGAACTACGGCAGCCCCGCCCACACCAACCACAACTCCAACTACAGCACCACGCCCTCCCCGGACATGGACCACGCCGAGCGCAAGCAGCACGAGCAGGGCCGACGCCCGCTGAGCGTCGCCACGGACAACATGATGCTGGAGTTCTACAAGAAGGATGGGTAGGGGGCGCTGCTCTCACGGCAGCCAGGTTTCACGTAATACTCCCACCAACCCCCCAAATCCCCTGTCCTGTCCACGTACCAACTGCAGGAAGGCTAGAAGAGTCCTCTCTTTCTCTCTGTGTCCCCAATTCCCCTCAAACTTTTACTCGCTCTATCTGACCCCTCCCCCTTCCCCTCCCCGCCCATATTCTTATGCCCCTCCCATTATTGTCAGGATGTTTTTCACTCCACCCCCTGACTCTTTCCCATCGTCATCAATCCTCACTAACCTCCATCCCCCTCCGCCATCTTGGCTCTGAGCAGAGCCCGCCGCCCTACAGTTTCCATGTGAGTCTGACTGACCTTTACCCTGATCTCACTGTTTCTCTCCCAACAATGCAGCATTAGGAAGATACACAGGTACGGTGTAACTCCTCTTCCTCTGCCTCTTTCTGCCCCTCTCTCCCTTTCTCTCTCCCCCTTCTGTTCTCTCCCTGCGCCTGTCCTTTTCTTTCTTTTTAAACTTTGTCTCTCTCTCTTTCTCGTTCCCCTTCCTCCATTTTCTTCTCTCTGCCCTTCTCTCCTTTTCTCTCCCTCCCCTCATTCAGTCTTTTTCTCGTCTCTCTCCAACTCCCTCTGTCATTAACCGAAGTTGCTTGAGGAAAAATGTAGACCAAATGTAAACCATAAAATCACCCCATATGCAGCCTTAGCCACTGGCCCCTCCCGGAGACGGGTGACGTGTGTGACGGTGGTTGGCCGTGTGTGTGTCCTGTCACAGTATGGGTGTTCGGGTGATGGACACGTCGTGGGTGTCCCGGAGGGGCTCCTCCACGTTAGTGCGTAAGGCCTCCTCCACCCCCCAGCGTGCAGGCTCCCACCGCGTCCGCCGATTCGCTCATCCCCGAGCAGCCAGGCGAGCTGTCCGCCTCCCCCTCCCCCACCCCCCCTCCCACCACTGGAGAACGGCCCAGGTAAGAGACCGCACTGCGCCCCCTACACACACACACATACATACACACACTCACACATACACACACACTCATACACACACACACACACACACATCCTACACTCATACACACACACTCATACACACACACACTCACACACACACACACATACA
The DNA here is from genome assembly GCA_029706075.1 of Aldrovandia affinis. NCBI lineage: Eukaryota > Metazoa > Chordata > Actinopteri > Notacanthiformes > Halosauridae > Aldrovandia > Aldrovandia affinis. The sequence goes on along the minus strand of JAINUG010000266.1, from coordinate 801,620 downwards.
CACTCACTCATACATACACACTCACACTCACACACACACACACACACTCACACCATACATGCACACGCACGCACACTCACTTACTCACACACGCAACACACATTAACTGACACACACACACACACACAGAAATATGCATACACACACACACACACAGTCACTCTGCATCTTTCCGTTATTCTGCCTTTCTTTATTTCTCCCTCTAGTACAAGTGACTTTACTGGCATGACAAATAAACTCTTGTGTTTCCATAGCACGATCATACTTTTAATAAACATTACATGACAGAAGTGTCTCCCTCCCACTCTCTCTGTCTCTCTCTCTCTCTCTCTCCCTCTGCTTGGCCTCATTGCTTCGCAGCTCCTTTGACCCACTTGCTTGTTTCTGTTCAGTTGTCTCCATCATTGCTTTGCTCCATTCCGCTCTCTTTGGTTCTTTGGCACAGGCAGCAGTTTGAGGGTGGGCTGGTTTTTAGGCACAGGCAGTTGACGGTGGTGTGGTTCTGAGCCACAGAGAGTAGAGGAGGGCGGTTTGGCTGCAAGGCACAGAAAGGTGGTTCGGTTTCGACAGCGTATCAGAAGAGAACAGGTGGTGAATGCGGTTCTCAGGGCGTTCTTACCTGGCTCGGAGCATTGCGTCGCGTGAAGTTTGGTCATTCGCCTTGTGTAGCGCCTCACAGGGGAGCATCCATCACTGAATGCATTTCCAGCTATTTACGGAAAACTTAAACAAAGTGGTGAAATAGTGGTGAAATAGTGACATCCGGACATTTGTTTTTGCTTGTGCCGCACTGTGTGTGTGTGTGTGTTTGAGTGAGCAAAGCCTTTTGATTGGTTCACGCGTAAGAGTCACTGATTGACAGTGAGCGGCAGCTCCGCCCCTGTTGTTCATGAAGCCCAGTGCTTTGAGAGGCCAGACATTTTGGCGGGACGTGGTTTCGCCTTTGGATCCTGATCACCGGGAGATCATAAAAAGAGAGGGGATTTAAGAGGGTCTGCCACAGATCCTGCCCTTCAGCCCACAGCCTCCGATTGGTCGGTTCCCCAGTTAAATCCAGTCCCTCCTCATTTCTGCACGCAGACACGAGCACGCTCACTCTCAACGCCGAAAATGTCAATCCTGTCAGTTCAGAGGACGCATGCGTTTCCCCTCCATTCCGTGCGGGAGTCTCAACCTGTTTCTTTAAACGCTTTTTTTCCCTTTCAGTGTGTGTTCCTCGCAAAGCCCCCCCATCTCTCTGCACTGCTGTGATTAGCTCTGTCTCCCCCCACACACTCCCCACCTCTGCTCCACTCACCCTTGAGAGCCAATCCTCTTTTTTTCTCCCCCCCACACTTCCTAATTAGGCCGTGATGGACGAGGATGTGAGAATGTGGGCCACAGCCCTGTTCAGTCACTCTTGCTTTTGTTGTTGTTGTCGTCTTCTTCTTCTTCTGTTGTTTTTGCCGCTTGCAGCTCGGATGACGTGTCGTCCCACGGATCGGAGTCCTGCTACACGTACCCGTCCCCCGGGGAGAGCAGGCCGCCGCCCCCCTACCCCATCTCCCACCACTTCTACCCCAAGGCCCCGCCCTGCCCCCGCCCCGTCGCCCCCGGGCCTGAGTCCGTCCCGCCGGGACAGCCCCCCGCCGGTGCGCTGGACCGCCAGCCCCCCCACGCTGCCCCCGCCCTCCTCCTCCTCCTCGTCCTCCTCGCCCCCGCAGCAGCTGGACATCAACTCCAACCCCAAGCCCAGCTGCCTGCACCTCCCCAAGCCCAGCGCCCTCTGCGAAGGCCCCCCGGCCGAGGCCGGCGCCGCCAAGCTGGTCCCGGTGCTGTCCCGGATCGAGCCCTCCCTCGGCGGCCTGCCCAACCTCCCCCCGGCCGCGCCCCCGCCGTGGGGGGCCTGCGCCTGCATCCGAGAGAGAGGACCCAGGCTGACGAGGTAAACACCGCAACCTGCCCACCCCCGCACCCTGCACCCGGACAGACAGAACAGGAATGAGGGGTGATTGGCTGACCGTGGATGGGGAAGGAGCTTCCTCTGTCCGTTCTTTCCATTCTAATCCATCTCTTATCTCATCGACAGTTTTTTTTCTTTCTTTTTTTCCCTTCAACCTTGTCTCAGATTCTGGCTGCCGTGACTGTCTTTTTACATGTGAATGCTTTGGAGGATAAAATATAAATAAATGAATAAATACGCCATTTAGCAGATGTTTTAATCCAAAGCGATTTACAGTAGCGAACGCATACATTTTTCAGTATATGTGGTATACCCACAACCTAAGCGTTGCCAATGATGTGCTCTACCCACTGAGCCACACAGAACCATAGGATAAGGATACGTCTGAAATGCCAGGCCCACCCTCCCCATACACACACTTTTACAAAAATGTACTCAGTTTTAACAAGCTGGAGAGAGTGGAAGGGCGTGTAACCAAGCAACCGTAGGATGTTACAGGCTTGAAAAGAAACAGAAATAATAATGAACACAGTGCAGTGACCCGGGCCTCTGTATTTTGATTCATGCAGCCGTAGGCGTGTGGGCGAAGCCCTCCTCCGTGTTTCTCAATCTTTGCTATAAAGTGGTCTCTGGTTTTTAACAGATTTTAACGTGTAAACTCTATGCACCTAGATTTGTTTTATCGTTCAATGTCATAATATCTGGGGGCCTCCCGTCCGACGCTACCCACTGCGACCGGTGGTTGCGTCAGTATCGGCTCTGGCCGGAAGTTCCACTAGGGGGCGGCAATTGGCTGTCTGCCCCAGGGTGGGGGGAGGGAATGCCTCCCTCTTGGGGGTTTATTTGAGTGCACTCAGGAGGTCGGGAGGGGGTCTCAAATGCGATCTCCCCTTGTCTTGGTGCCGACACTCCGATATCCATTTGGGCATGGTGAACCCCGCCTCGTTTCAGCACCACCGTCGTTACTGTCGTTAGCCGACGCGTTCCCTTCTGTCGTGTGAAATCGAATTTCCAAGAGAAAAACAAAAGCAAAAGAAATCGATGGATTGCTCGGGATTCAGAAGGGCATCGCCGCGTACACACAAACACTGACAATGGCGATGAAGAAGAAGAAGCAGACGATGATGAAGGTTATGAAGATGGTCAGGTTGATGAAGAAGACGGCGACAGTGGCAGATGATGATAAAGGGGGATGTTGGTGATGATGAGGATGGTGTTGGTGATGACAGTGACGAAGAGGATGATGTTGGTGATAATAATTATGAAGAAGGTGATGTTGGTGATGACAATGACGAAGAGGATGATTTTTGTGATGATGATGATGATGATGAAGAGGAGAAGGAGGGACACACTGTGGTTTATGAACCAGTTTTTCCGGGAGGGGAGTGCGGGGAACGGTAATGATGTTGTTGTTGTGTTTGTTTGCAGTTCGTTAAAGGGCAAGGAGCTCTCTCCCATGGTTGGGCATAAAGGTATCCAGGTCCCGGGTCCCACAGTGCCCCCTACAGCCTGCCCACAGAGCAGCGCCCAGGGACAGCCCAACGAGCACAGCCCTCACTCCCTGCGCAAAGGTGCCTTCTGCCTGTCTGTCCAACTGTGTATCTGTCTCTCTCACACTGTCCTTCTGCCTGTCACTCTGCCTCTCTGTCTCATTGTCCAACTGTGTATCTGTCTGTCTCACACTGTCCTTCTGCCTGTCACTACCTCTGTCTCATTGTCCAACTGTGTATCTGTCTCTCTCACACTGTCCTTCTGCCTGTCACTCTGCCTCTCTGTCTCATTGTCCCAACTGTGTGTCTGTCTGTCTCTCACACTGTCCTTCTGCCTGTCTCTCTGCCTCTCTGTCTCATTGTCCATCTGTCTGTCTGCCTAGCTCTCTCATTGTCCTTCTGTCTGTCTCTACCTCGCTGTCTCATTGTCCATCTGTATGTTAGTCTGTCTCTCTGCCTAGCGCTCTCGTTGTCCATCTGTCTGTCTGCGTACCTCTCTCATTGTCCATCTTCCTGTCTGTCAGTCTCTTGTCACTTTGTCTGTCTATCTGTCTTTCTCAGTTCAGTACATGCTTTCTTGGCATGAAATAGAATATAGTAAACATTGCCAAAGCATAGAAATTGTGCGACAAAAAAAATCTAAAATATATTCATTCTCTCTCTTTCCCTCTCTCCCCCGCAGTGTCGAAGAAGCTGGCCCCCGTCCCGCCCAAGGTGCCGTACCAGTCGGGCGGGGTGTCGGACCAGTCGACGGGCCACCCCTCCCCGGTCAGTCTGTCCCCCACCCCGCCCAGTACCCCCTCCCCGTACGGACTGGGCTGTCCCCAGGGCTACTCCACCATGTCCTCCCCCGGCCAGCCCCCGGGCACGGTGCACTCCCTCTCCTCCCCGCCCTCCCTCACGGGCACGCTCACCAAGTCCCGCCCCGCCCCCAAGACCAGGCAGAGGCCCAGCCTGCCCCCGCCCCAGCCCCCCACCGCCCCGGGGCTGTCCAGCACCAGCCCGCAGCCCCTGGACCACACCCTGCTGGACACCATGGCCCCCGGAGAGAGCATGTCCACGGGTAAGCCTGTCTCCACGGCGACTCGCCCGCTAGCGGGATTATGTCACACTTCCTGTCCAGTGTTTCCTCCACAGGCGAATCGGGAGCAAGGATTTTAAACGTGCGCTAGAGAGGGGGAGCGGTTATTGATTGAGGCGTTGGTAATCTGGGGAGAGGGGTATTGACCAAGGAAGAAGGGTTATTGATTCAAAGAAATTGATTATTGGGTTTGATTACTGGGTTGAAATTGATTATTGACCCAGCGAGAGAGGTTATTGATCAAGGGAGAGAGGGAAAGGGGTTACTAATGGGTTAATTAGTTATTTATCCAAAGAAAGGGTTATTGGTCCAGGGGAGGGGGTCATTGATTTATAGAGGGCATTATTGATTATTGAGGGAGGGGTTATTGGTGAGGGGGACTGAGAGGGTTATTGATCCAAAGAGAGATGTTATTGATCTGGGAGAGGGGTTACTGATTTTAGAGGGCATTATTGATCCAAAGAGAGATGTTATTGATCTGGGAGAGGGGTTACTGGTTTATAGAGGGCATTATTGATTCAAAGAGAGATGTTATTGATCTGGGAGAGGGGTTACTGGTTTTAGAGGGCATTATTGATTCAAAGAGAGATGTTATTGATCTGGGAGAGGGGTTACTGGTTTATAGAGGGCATTATTGATCCAAAGAGAGATGTTATTGATCTGGGAGAGGGGTTACTGGTTTATAGAGGGCATTATTGATTATTGAGAGAAGGGTTATTGGTGAGGGGTGCTGAGAGGGTTATTGATCCAAAGAGAGATGTTATTGATCTGGGAGAGGGGTTACTGGTTTATAGAGGGCATTATTGATCCAAAGAGAGATGTTATTGATCTGATAGAGGGGTTACTGGTTTTAGAGGGCATTATTGATCCAAAGAGAGATGCTATTGATCTGGGAGAGGGGTTACTGGTTTATAGAGGGCAATTGATCCAAAGAGAGATGTTATTGATCTGATTGATCATTATTGATCCAAAGAGAGATGCTATTGATCTGGGAGAGGGGTTATTGGTTTATAGAGGACATTGGTGAGGGGTTATTGGTGAGGGGGGCTGAGAGGGTTATCGATTCAAGAAGTTGTGACCTTTGAGGAACTTTTCTTTCATTGCTTGCCTTTGAACACTCATCACGGAAATTGTACATAATGCGATTGATCAACTGTGTGCAGTGTGGTAAAACCCTAATGTCTCTTTAGAAGATTAAGCCTCGGTGCCCTGATGGTTCTCCTGGGCGCCAGAGTGAAGGAAGCGAGAGGGCCAAGTGTTGTCAGTCAAGTGTTGCTCACACTGGAAAAAGAATGTGTTTTGAGTGTGCAATATTGCCCAGAAGAGTCACTCTGTCCTGCCTGTTGCTCTTTTTCACTGCTGTTGATTTTAACCCTTTTTCTGCGGAAAGCTCACAGGGCTGTTCATACCCTCTCTTGTGCTCAGACCGTTATGAGTCTAAAAATCTGACATTAATACTGAACAATAAAAGCCATGTTGGGGTTCTGATTTTCCATCTCGTTTTGTAACGATAGAAAAACATTGGGACATACTTTTTTTCTTAGATATACGAATGTATATTTGCTCCAAATTTTTTTAAAAGCATAACTATTTTATTAATGTATGCAAAATGTTATGCAATGTCTTTTAGAATATACAACAAAAATGTTTACCAGTTCGTACCTGCTATGGCATTGCCCTCCCGTAGTGCCCCTATGAGGGCAGGAACCAAAGAGTTGGCCGTGGTTTCCTGGGGGGGGGGGAATGTAAACCCGGTCGCACCACACCTACACACATCGCGGTGTGCTGGTCGGCCACTGTCCGGTGGGGGTTTGTGGGGCCTCAGCCACGGCAGGGAAAGGGTTAAAAGTTGTCTTTTCAGGGGTCCGAGTCGTCTGTCTGTCTGTCTGTCTTGTCTGTCACTGCACTGTTTTATTTACTGTTTTTTTCTCGTCGACCGCCGTTGTCGTGCGCTCTGCAGCAGTGTGAGGCTGGGTGTGAGGGGGGACTTTTAGGGTAAGCCGCCGTCCGGGCCTCGGGCCCCCACCCCCCACCTCCCGCTGCCCCGCCCTGCCGCTTCCCGCCCTGTGCATACCTGTGCGTCACACACTGGCGCCCGTGGTCGTGGTCCGTGGCCATTCTGTGGGGGTGCGGCCCACGCATGAGGGCCTGGCTGCATGGCTTTTCTGAGGGAGTGGGGGGGGGGGGGTGGGGGTGTTGCTTTTGAGGGACTGGGCCCCGCCCCTCCCGGCTGTCCCAGCCCACACCGCGGGGGGGGTGGTGTGGCCACACGCGACCCACCCCCCCCACCCCCACCCCCACCATCCCACCCCAACGGCCCCAGCACTGCGTCGGCGTGCCTCATCCAATGAGATCGCTCGTCCCCCTCCATTTCACTGCTACACACGGGATGTTGTCAGCCATGTCTAGGCCTTCACTGCAGAGAGGCTAACCCCAGCTCAGCCAACGTGCGATCCCCTTAAAAAGACTGTATGCGCCTTAGTGTAACAGACGCTGTCTGTTTACGGAGAGTTTGGTCGCCGTATCTTTTCCTCGCCCAGTTGTTTGGCCTCCCCGACCTTCTTTACCAGGCACCTGGGAAGTGGGGCTATGAGAAAATCTAAGCCCAGGGCAAATTTTTTAGTTGGATGTTACAATTATTTATGTATTAAGTTTGGCGTTCTGTGCATTTTTGTACAACTCTCCCTGCCTGGGGTTTTGTTTTCAGCTGTCCTATTTCACGGAAAGAGCTTTCAGCATTCCTGACAAGGCTGTCTTATCCAAACAATGTCCTGCTAGCATATCTGAGTCTGTCCTATGGGACATGGGTTAGTCTTATAGGACAAGTCTTATTTAAGACCATCTCTCTCTCTCTCTCTCTCTCTCTCTCTCTCTCTCTCTCTCTCTCTCTCTCTCTCTCTCTCTCTCTCTCTCTCTCTCTCTCTCTCTCTCTCTCTCTCTCTCTCACAAACTAACACACACACACACACACACAAACACACAGACATACACAAATCACTCAGTATGATAACATCCCTGCGTAGAAGGCTTCAGACATATGTGTTACCTGCTTCTGGCAATATGACAGCAATGCAATCTGTTTGTAGCCATGTGTGCGTGTCTGCCCACTGACCGCTGCTCCTTGTCTCTCCTGTTTTTGCTTTCATTTCTCTTTTTCGTCGTCATCACCATCATTCTCATCATCATCATCATGACCACCTTAACTATCATTGCCATAACCATCCTGACTGTCATCATCATCATCACCATAACCATCATCATCATCATCTCCATAACCATCGTCATCGCCATAACCATCATCACCATCATCACCATAACCGTCGTCATCATCATCACTATAACCATCATCACCATCATCATCATCACCATAACCATCGTCACCGTCATCATCATCATCATCATCATAATCATCATCATCACCATAACCATCGTCATCATCATCATCATCATAACCATCATCACCATAACCGTTGTCACCGTCATCATCATCATCATCACCATAATCACCATCATCATCACCATAACCATCGTCACCGTCATCATCATCATCATCATCATCATCACCATAACCGTTGTCACCGTCATCACCGTCATCATCATCACCATAACCGTCGTCACCATCATCATCACCATAACCATCGTCACCGTCATCATCATCATCATCATAACCATCATCACCATAACCGTTGTCACCGTCATCACCGTCATCATCATCACCATAACCGTCGTCACCATCATCATCACCATAACCGTCGTCACCGTCATCATCAGCAGCAGATATCTTTAGTCTGGAAATCCCCTCCTTCAGTGTTGAGTTGGACAGCCTCCTCGATGAGTTCAGGGTCGCCCCCTACAGGATGTCTGTGGCAGTGGCGGACGCATCGGCGGGCAATGCTGAGCCAGGGGCGGAGCCTGAGAACACGTTACTATGACAACAGAATACCCCCCCCATTCACACAAACACACACACACACACACACACCACACACACACGCACACACACACACATACACACACACACACACTCTGTACATAAGAGAATCTGGCCCGCTGAGGCTCCTGGACCAGCGTGATTCATCCGGAGCCTGAGCTGGATGCGCTACTGACTGGAAATCATCTCATTTCTCTATAAATACATATTCATAAACTTTATATGTATGATTATATGACTAGAAATGCACCAAACGCCATGGAAGACTGGACATGGGAGGCAAGATTCCCAAGTGAACGTGTCATGTTACATATTGTGTTTATTTTAATTTTTTTTATTTACTGTTTTATTTTTAATATAATTTTTAACTTTTTTTTTTTTACTTGTGTATTTTTAGTTAAGTTTTCGTTTTGTTTAGGTTTTTTTCAAAATGTGTCTTTTGTATTGCTTATTTACTTTTTCCTTCCTTTTAATTTGCGTGTTTTTATGGATTTCGCAGGATTCGTTTTTTGCCTTCATCTGCAACACAAGATTCTTTCAGTAGAACTAGATTGACTCCACCCCTATGGGCGGGGTCCAGTGGAACTACATTTCCCACCATGCACTGCCTCCTTTGCTAAACTCTGAGCATGCTCAGTGTCCAGACCCAGACCCAGCCCCGGTGCTTGGCGATTCATATAATTTCGGAGATGCTTCTGAGTTGATCGACACCAACGCTGGAAATCACACACAGACACCTGTGAGAACAAAGGTAACTGGACCGACCTCTTCAGCGGACCGTGCTGAATTGAAAGTGTTCAGCGGGACACGTTTAGCAGAACTGCTGTTTCAGAGATGGACGCAAATCGAAAAACTTGGACAGCCTCCTCAAAGTGTACACGGGGGGCAAGCCTAGGCGCGGAGCTTGGCGACGTGAATGTCTACGGTATCCGAGGAATGTATCAAAGATCGCTCTACTCGAGACGAAGTAGAACATGTCATCTTTGACTGCACTGTATATAGAATGTGTTTAACTGACCTGTCTGTGGTTATGTGTGAGTTACGTGTCCGACTGCATCCGGTGGGGGAGGGGCGTGGACAGACTTTGTTCGAGCAAAGTGCGTAGGGAAAAAATACCCTCTGGGTTGGAATGGTTTTACCACATCTCTCACGGCAACCTCCCTCACTCAGGTCTCGTCCCACCTGTGGAAAACCAGCCCCTGTTCTGAAGCCCCAACCCCCCCAATATCACAAAGGTTTACTTTGCCATAATATTCACCCCTGTCCAGTTGGAAACCTTGAAGAACCAAAAAAAAAAAAAAAACACAAAAAAAACTTGAATGTTGGAGTGAAAACAGGAAGCCCGTTACCCCCCCCCCCCCTCAGGTTTCCTGGTCAGGTCTGGTGCGCGTGTTGCGGCACGGGAGGCTGCAGTGGATTGTGGGAATTAATGCGCTCGTTTGTATTTATCGGGAGGGGAGACTTGCTTTTTTTTAATGCTGCTTTTCTCCGCCTGCGAATTTGCGCGCAATTGTAAAATGTCCGCTGCGCTGTAGTGTTAATCTGTCCTCTCGGTTAATGCTGCAGTCGCTTGACTTTTTACGACTGACACTCATGCACGCATGCACGTGCGCGCACACACACACACACGCACACGCACACACACACACACTCTTGCTCTGCCTCGCCACTGCTCGCACTGAAACACTTACATGCCCCGTCCCCAGCAGAGTCCGAGCCAGGCTGGTGTGAGCGGGAGCCAGAGATGGCTGACTCCATGCAGCGTGATCGCGTTGCCATGGGATCCACAACCACAGCCCTGCGTGGAGGTGTTTGCTTGGACCCCAACCCAGAGTTCCCACGCTCCTCGAAATTCCTTAGATTTAAAAAATAAAAATCAAGGACTTCCTGGAAATCTTTACAGACAATTTACTAATTGTTTTTGTTGAGAGATATCGCCAATCATCTTGAATAGCTTATTGTCCAAATTATATATATGATATAAATTATAGCCTTATAAACTGATCCCAGGTCAGACTCCATGTTCCACTCAAAATGGATGGGTGTCTGGATTAGGGTTGAAAGCTGATCCTGGGACAGCATTCAATTTAGGCATATTGAGGCTATCTTTATAATGCTTCATTGATGGTCAGCAGCACTTGTGGTGTCGCCTTCTGTACGGGCTTATGTGTCCTTGAATTGGGGGAGGGAATGGGACCTCGAAAGGGCAAAACTTGAATTGGTGGCGTTTGCGATTGGGAATCCAATCCGGCATGTCTGATTGTATGCTGTGACCAGCGATGGGCTTCCTCCTTTCTGTTTGTCTAGTTGATAGCGTGGATGCTGATGCAAGCAACACTAGTTGACTCTGCCCACAGCTTGCATGCAACTTTGCCCCTTGGCAGTGAGGCGAGAATGCTGGCTGAGCCCAAGGCATCATGGGAAGAAAACAGAAAAGCACACGGAACTGGAACCAAGTGAGCTGGACTGGCTCCAGCTCTGCAGTGGGAACAAGGTGATATACATACTTGCAGGGAACAGGGTCCTCTTGTTGGGTGCGTGGGGGTTGTAGTTCCAGGAGTTGGATGTGTAGTTCTTTATTGTTTCCTCAGGAGGTCAGCTGAAATGTATTTATAGTTAAAAAGTAGTAGTGTGAACATTTCTTGGGAATGTGATGCAATATATGAAAATACATTATTGTCATAATTATTATTATAGTATTTATAATACATTTAAATTTTAGGAAATATTTTATAACTGAAGTCTTTAAATGCGGAAGTTAAAAGTGGTACAGAGCAGACACTATGTTGCCACCCTGCTGCAGAAATGAACTTTTGAAAATGGAACCTTCAGTACCCCACCGGTAGAACCAGAACTTTGGAACTCAACCTGTAGAACCGGGCCTTCAGAAGCTGAAGTACAGTACAGAACCAGCTTTCAGAACCTAACACACAGAATCAGGCCTTCAGAACCTAATTTATAGAACCAGGCCCACCGGAGCGTAAAGCGTAGAACCTAACCCATAGAGCCAGGCCCTCAAAACCCCAAATACTAGAACCATGCCTTCAGAACCTCGCCTGCAGAACACAGGCGCTCAGAATTTAAAGTATAGAGCCAGTCTCGCAGAGCCCAAACCGTAAGAAGCAAAAGCACAGAACCCTTTAGGACCCAGCCTGCTGAACCCGACCTCCAGAACTGGACTGTGAGGGGAAAAGGGTGCATGGAGCACCCGGTCTGCAGGAAAGAGGGGAACTCTCAGCTAAGGACCCCCCCCCCCCCACCTCCTTACGTACCATCATGTCCAAACCTGGCTCTGTAAATTCTCTGGGTCCCAAGAGACTGGTGGATCAACTCACACTGCCTTTAAATGCTGCTCCCTCTAGCCCTCGTCTCAAGTGCTTCGGCCCCGGAGCTCGCCACAGTCATAATGTGAATACACAACGCTGTACATAGACATGTATTTACCTACCTGTGGGGGAAAATGCCCGACAAAAAATAAATATATATAAATATGAACATACGTGTAAATATAAAGGTAGTGTTTTTTTCTTTTTTTTTTTTTTTGTGTGTGTGTGTTTCCTGGCACAATACTGCTAGTCACCACCGCTATGTAGAAAATGCAGTAAGCTTTTGCCCAGTTTGCAAATTCAGGCTGCAGTGTACAAATGTTAGTGTGAATGAATAAGATTACCTGGCACGACGCTCAACCTAATCACGTAGGACTCTCTGACTGGGAATGCGGAAGGTTTGAGGTACACATTTTAATGGTGCATGAAAAAGACCTGACTGGATAGAGCTTTATTTTTGGGCGTGATCGTAAAATTCACTTTCTCACTTCTATTACAGGACTGTAAAAGTCACCGTCATTCTTATCCAGAATTGTAAAATTAACTTTTTCCATCTTATACATAATCATACAATTCACCCTTGCTCTTATCCCGAATCGTGAAATTCTCACTCTCTTACCCAGAATCGTACCATTCACTCCCACTCCCACTCTTATCCAGAGCCCGCTGAGCGCTCTGCCCAGTTGAGAATGTGGCAGCTGTCCGTCTGTCACAATCGTCGGTCCGTCTCACCGCCGCGCCGCGCCCTCCGTCAATTAGGGAGGCTCCGCGCGCGCGCGCGCGTGTGCTTCCTCCCAACATGCAGTGCGGTCGGCCACTGCTTATGATCTCTCCGCAAACCTATCGGCTAAACTGCGCGCAGACGTTGTGCACGAGGACTGCACAGCGGACGCTGTGGGTGCATGTTGACCTTCGGCGTCTGCCTGGTCCACCGAGCCGCATTCCAGCCAACGCTACCCCTATCTCACCCCCCCTTTTGAAATGACAACGTCCTGGCAATCAGACACTTCGCGTGGAGTGTCCAGAGCATGCAGTTCACTAAAACGTGTACAGTTTGCGGCCACCAGGGGGTGCTGCCCACGGTTAAAGTGTTTTTCCCTTCAATCACATCAAAGGTTTTCGGTGATTGCAGATTCACAAGTCTTGCGGTTTGTCTCCAGCCATCCACCGCTCTCTCTGAACCAGTCAGACAGTGGCGCAGGAACAATCCAAAATTCAGAAATCATCTGCCAATCAAAGTGCTATATATATTTTTTCAACACATAACCTGAGACAGCAACACCCCCTACCCCCTCCCATGTTTTTTCTAATTACTCTGTGCCAATTTAAACACATGAATCACATGTTTTTACTGTCTATCTGTCTGTCTTTAAGTCAACTGGAGTAACAGGGATGCATTCTGAAGAAAAACACATACCTGGTGATTTAGGCTGGGTTTTCCCGTCAATGTTTATTATTATTGATGATGACGATGCTGATGACGTGTTGAAAAGTGTTGATGGTGACAATGATAATGATGACGTGTGCCCTTGAATTTGTTGTGGATGTGCTCGAGATAATGGACACTTTTTCTGTACCTGCGCATTGGTCTGTAATGATTTGATAAACGTGCTGTATCTCCCGGGAACTCTTTTTAGCCGCCAGCGTGTATGTATGGAACGAATGCAACTTTCTCAATAGAGGTAATCCCATGGCAACCATATAGGAAAAAAAACATAAACTGTGGTAGAGAGATTCATGCTTTTTCTGAATGTCCTCTGAAAGATGGTACAATTTTTTTCTCCCTGTCCCAGTGTGTAGGTGGAATGTAATAATGACCATGTGAAATTCACCATTCAACTCCTGCAATCTGAAAGATTAAAACTGAAATCAAACTTTGTTGAACGTTTCGACGATTACATGGGGGAGGTGGTTGTTGGGTAAATACGTCGTGGGCGCGCGTGTTCTCACGCAATCAACAGTGTGGCGTGATCCGTGTGCTGAAAGTTTGAAAAAAAACCTGTAAGTTAGAGAAGAGGTGATTAACCCTCAGTGCTCCAATAATACACCAGCCAAGCACACGAATAATGGGAATTTGTTTCAGCAAAGAGACGTGCTCGAGGTTTTACGTCTCGTAAACCTTGGTTTCAGAGTACACATTTGTATGCGTTGGGTGCAGTATTCCCTTTTCGTCAGCGGGTGTCGCTGTTCTGCCGAAACGCAGTGAACGCACGTGAGCAGTATAACGGGAATTCCACAGCAGGTGTGTGCCGTTGTATCACAGCAGGACTCAAACAAAAAAAAAAAGTGGCTTACCAGTTCGTCTCATATCGCACATTATTGACTAACAGCTCCACTTTACTGATACCGTAGAGGCGCTGGGAAACCGTTAGACGGCTGTTTCGCCTCAACACACCACACTTGTGATTTGCCCTTTGCTGGTTGGTTAAATAGTGAGATTTTAACTTAAGAGTCTTATTTTTCTATTAAATCCTCGCAATATCCTGACCCGTCATGACACAGGTGGAACCTGATTAGAGCTGGGTCTGGAAAGCATTATATTGTCACCGTCATGACAAGGTTTAAAAAAAAAAAAAAAAGATGACCCTATTGAGATCACCATTGTCTGCGTTCTCTCTTACATAAAGTATCTATTTTTGTTTGGTTATCTTGTGATAGTAATGCAATTATCTTTTGAGTTTTTGGGCCATTTAAGGGTCAGATCCTTTGCTCCCCATCAATCACGAGGGGTGTGGCTTTGTGCCCCCTGGCGTCTGGTGGAAATGAGGTGAGAGGGAGGGAGGGGTCAGAGAAAGTTTATCCAGAGATAATTTACAGTAACCAAGATTGCCGATTCCTATCCATTCCCCTCCCAGTGTAGTTGTGAAGCTCTGGTCACCCTTTAAATAATCGAAGCTTTAAATAAATGGAATCTGTTGATAGAACTTTCGGTTCAACAGTGACAGAATGCTTAGGGTGAACTTTACAGAGGTCCACCATCTTGTTACTTTTTATACACAGTCTTTGGAGGGGGGAGGGAAGGGGGGGGTGAAGGGTTACCATGACAACGAGGAACACTGTAAGGCCTGGCCCGTTTGTGAACTTGCTGGTGGAAACCTTAAAAATTGTGTTAATTTTCAAACCAGACCTGGGGAGAGCCACCCACGCTTAAGGAGGAGTGTGTGGGGCTTTAGATTTAATCAAAGGCATGATCTGTCATCAAATGTAATATGGGTGTTACGCAAAAACAAACAAAAAAACTGTCAATACATTAGTCTGACTTTATGGATTAAAAACCAGGGTGTGCCAAAGAACGTCTCTGCTCCCATTCTCCATGTCCTGTTGCGCAAGACCTTGTTTTTCAAGATGCCTGCATTTTTTTTGTTGCTTTTTTTTGTCAAACTTGTTTAACCAAACCCAGCTGAGCACAAGTCAATTGTGTTAGCGTTGTTATCTGCCGTTACCTGCTTGGAAGACCAGCCTCTCTCCAAAACATCCACAGTCCTTGCAGTCTTCCTTGTAATTGGCTAGGGACCCCTGTATCTTTATGGTGGCTATCGAGATAAAAGGTTTTCGATTGAGGGGACATAGAGTCGTGATCACACCCGCAATGGTGTGAGCCCCTGAAAGGTTCCACCTAGAACGGCCGACAATTAACAGATTTACATTTCAACAGCAGAGTGTGTTTCGGTTTCATACAACACAGAGCCACAGCAGCACAGAGCTAACAGCCCCTTCTTCAATGGTCTATCTAATGACTCTAATGTACAGGCTGTGGAGAAGAATGTGACATCACAATGCATTACCCAGCATGCTCTCTTTTAGTGGCTGTTAGCTCTGGGGGGCGGTGGGTGTGAAGTTGCTGAGGAGGTACTCGAACCAGTGAAGCAGGTATACCTGGATGAACACAGGTGTGCCACAGGGGTGAGAACTCACAATACACACAATACAGAGGAGCTCCAGCACACACACACACACACACACCCTGCATGCCCCTCTATTGACACGTTTCACACACCCCCATTACAAATACGAGTTAGGCATGTGGCCCAGCAGAGACATACACAGAGTCGCGCACACACACACACACACACACACACACACACTCTCCTCTGTCTCTGTCCCAGTGCCCGGTGTAATGTAATGCCGCAGGACTCCCAGGTCCCATCTCGTCTTGCACAGAGCAGCCGGGCCCGTCCGGCTTGTCTCCACAGACAGCCCTTCCCCTCCAAAGCGTTTTAAACGGGGCCCCGTTACATTATTCATGCACGCCGTGGACGGCCTGTTTCCAGGCCCACGCGCTCGGCTCAGCTCCCGCTCTCACGCACTCGCCCCGGCCCCGTGACACCGACGGCCTCCGGTTAATGGCCTCGCTTTCAGGGGCGCAAAAACAGCATCTCGCCGTGGATTAAAACCTGCATTCGGCGTGCTGCGGGGTGGTTCATTCCGCTAAGATGCGGGGTGCCGGAGTGAGGACGAGTGCTCTGGTCTGGGAGTGAATCCTGGGGTAGGCAGCCCGGCAGGGCGCTGAAGGGAAGTCACTCTTAGGCGATAAGACCCCACCGGCAGCTGCCCTCCCTCCCTGGGCCAGGCTACATATGGCCAAGTATGCCTATGTGCCTGTGTGACCCATGCTGACACGGACCGTGACATTGGCCAAAACATACAGACCACAGCTTCCTCAGAGCGAAGACCATTGCGCCTTCGCCTGCACCCCGCTGCCCCGCTGCCCTGCACTCGTTTTCACCCGAGGACGACCATATCAGCTTCAATCAATCATTTACCTGGAGAAATCTGTGCTTAAAACTCGATACGTGGCTAATCGCTGCCAATGGCCTGTTCGTACACAGAATCGCGCCCGCCGTGGGACACTTGAGAGGGCTGCTGTCCTTAAAAAATGGTCACAGTGGTTGTACCAATGTCCCAGGTTGAGTGGGGGATGTTTTGGCATGTTATATTAGTTGAGTTGAGTTGAGTTGAGTTGCTTTTATTGTCATTCCGCCACATACAAGTACGTAGAAGAACGAGATTGCGCTTCGATTCACAACAGTGCAACATTTACGACACAACATTTAGGTCACATTGAGGTAACATTATAAAGTGCAGGCATGCATTGTTTTACAGGCATGCATTGTTTTGTTTTTTGTATTACAAAGACTTCTGTCCGAAAAAAAGCCAATGGGCTGAAACTTTGACAAAATACCCTCGGTTCTATTTAAGCTATCCAAGGATTAGAAGAAAGGATACTTTGCACTTGCACACTTTTTTCTTTTTTTTGTTTCTGATCTTTCTCCCGTTTTCCTCCCAATTTGGTAGCCAATTACTCCCGTTGTTTTCATGTCAAACCCCCTCCTCGCACTATGAATTCGCTGCCATAGCCCTGTGACCGGGGGGGACGAAGGCGAAGCATCGTCTCTTCCGAGGCGGCACTCGCCAAGCCGTCGACCGTAACTCCGGCACCCCAGAGCCACTCCTGTGTGCCGTAAAAATCCTGTTGGCTTCCTTCCCCCCTCCCTGGGGCAGACAGCCAATTGCCGCCCCCGGTGGCACTCCCGGCCAGAGCCAACTCTGGCGCGGCCGGGGAATCGAACTCCGGTCACCGTGGCCAGCGTCGGACGCTGAAACCACTAGACCACGCGGGAAGCCCACACTTACACACTTTTGAATTTGCTGGCCACTGTAAGCCAACCCTTTGCACAACACACTTTGAGTGCGCACGCTGTACCAAAACGCCGTGCGCACCACGCCAAAATGCTGTCTTCCACACGTCATCCCAAAATGCGCCCGTGTGTCTCCCTGAAATCTATTTCACCAGGTTGGGCTGTCTGTAGTCCCATTACGAGGAACGACATATTCTACCTCATGGGCTCTTTTTTTTCACGCCTTTTTCATGCTCTCGCTCTCTACCACCATCTTGTTTGCAGGCAGATGACTTGCCTGTGTGAGACCGAGTTACCATGACAACAGTCTCACTCTAAAGCGTCCGATCGGAACGCGAGGCAAGATGGGCGACTGAAAGGCACTCGGGATCCAGACAATCGAAACCGGAAAGCGTTCGATTGGACTTATTGTTCGTCCCAAATCGGCCATTTGAGAGTGGTGTGCTCTCTGCGGGTTCAACTAAACACTCCCAGTGGGGCTCCGTGCTCAAATCACTTTCTGTTCACATTCAAATAGCTAAAATCGAGACTCCCGCTAATGCCTGAGAGAATATTCCTTGATCATACTAGTGTAGACGAACAGATTTGGAGCATCCATTTCAAAACACTGTGTATCGCAAAATTATTTGAGTATTGCGATAGAATATGTAAATGCTGTAAATGATCCCTCTCTGTGTATAACATCTGCTGTGCATCTGCATCTGTTTTCTGTTTCAGATCAACATTAGTGAGATGCAGGAGAAATACTCCTGGAATACCCGCTTCACAAAAGGTTTCCTGAGATATTTAAGTGGAGAGATTTTCCATTTTGATTTGATTTGACTCTGTGAGAGTGCTACTGACTCTCCGTGACTGTATGATGGTGTGCAAATATGTGAGTGTGACTCGTGTGTGTGTGAGACTGGTAATTAGTGTGCTTAACTGTATGTGACTGTAGGGTTTTGTGCAACTATGTGAGTGTGTTTGAGTATGTGTGTGCGTGTACATTGTGCGTGTGCGTGTGCATGTGCGTGTGTGTGCGACTCTGGGAGGGTGAACAGTGATACTCTCTCATCCCCAGCTGAGCTCGTCAACATCAAGTCGCTTGGGCATGTTGCTAAGTAACAGCGGGGGGGGGGGGGGTTAAGCGACATTAGGCTCTTTTGCGTTGCCATATTTAAATGTGTTTTCTTTGTGCTGTTCACCATAAGTTGCTGTAAGTCGCTCTGGATAAGACCGTCTGCTAAATACCTAAAATGTCAAGTGTAAAACTGTACCATCACACTCTTTGGAGTCTATAACATTGTGGACTCTTTGATATTGTAAATTGTTTATGGCTTAAGAGTTTTACCAATCCAAAGGTGAACAAGAACGATAACGTTACAAAACACCCCCTTGAACAGGCAACGCCCCTACACTTCTAGCTGAGGAAGCTATTGGAGGAGATATAAATCACCTGCATATTATCTTGCTTAATTAGCAAGCCCTGAGCCCTAGATCCTGTGAGAAGTGTGAGCTGCCCCCATCAACCCTTGCAGCCACGCCTACCCCAGTGCCTGGATCTGGACCCCCTTCACGTGGTTTAGCCCCCGCACCAACTACCTAACTCGGAGCAACAAAGTCAGTCAGCTCTGAGTCACCTTTGGACTGACTATGATAGTCTTCTGATACAGAAGAGGATGCCCCCCTTTTAGTCTGGTTCCTCCCAAGGTTTCTCTCTGTCAAGGGAGTTGTTCCTTGTCACTGTCGCCTTAGGCATGCTTTTGGGCCTGGGTTCCCTTTTGTTAAGCATTTTGTGACAATGCATTTGTGAAAAGCACAATATACTATACAAATAAATTTGATTTGATTAATACATTAACAATAGGACATAGTGTACCTACATTGAAATCTTCAACCATCTATATCCTGTTTGAGCTCGTTAAATTACGTTTTACAGTCACCAGGAGAGTGACTATATGCAGAGGTTTGTTATGAAAGTATTTTAACATGAATTCTGTGAATGTAAATCATGTGTTTTGGACATTTTTGCCTGTGATTCACATGTAGCCTATGCAACACATTTTCAAATGTATAACACGTTGTAACGTATTATTTACGCGTGACCACATTTATCAATGTGTTTCTTGAGACATTTCACATGTGAAAATCATTTGACCGTTCCAGGAGGACTAAACCACAACGCCGAGGTCTAATGTAGCCTGTCGTGAGAGCACCTAGCGCAATCGTTCAAACAGCATTTCAGTCAAAAATGGACTTGCTAAAAATGACTTTATTTCATCCATTCCGGTGGCCGCTGAACTTATTGTTGCATAGGAAATCAACCAAGCTACAGTTCATCATGTATTACTTGATGTTAAGGACAGATCGCATCGCAGTTAGAGTGACCAGGCCTAGGGTGAAGCTGGAAAACGCAAAAGCGTAAAAACACATACGCATTAACATCTCTCAGTCCAAGGAGGTTCATACATACATTCATAAATAACCTCCTTGGTCAATCCAGAGAGGAAGACCATACACATGTATAAATAGCCTACCTTAGATTAATTAAATATCCAAATCAATATATACCTTGTATATAGGCAACACCCGGAAAATAATAGAATAACTATAAACAGGCTGAAACAAATATTATCTCTGATGATTTAATGGCAAGCGTAAAAGCTGCCCATCCTTTCGATTAAGCCAATTAGAAACTAAGCAATTAAGCCAATAGAATCCACGGCAGCGAAGCAACCATGAACGTCAGCACGGTAAATAACGACAGCAATATTAGAAGGCAACGTGTAGTCGTACAAATTCTCCTGCGCTGCCGCCGTAGCGGGAGTGGCTCGCTGCTGGTGGTGGTCACCACGCTAAGTCCGTCCGCGTCCGCCATTGGTCGACCCTCACTACTGATTATGAAAATTTGCGATGTATTGTTACTGCTCTTAAACCGGGGCCGGCTCAGTTTCGTTGAAATCCACCTGCAGTACCGTGCAGCCCGACTGGGTCCCGCGTTGGCAGGTGGCGAGGTCAAGTCCTGGTCTCCGAAAAGATGCTGCGGAGCTCCGGCCGACATGGGCACGGGCACCTCCAGGGTCTGCGCGCGCTCCTCCTCTCCCTCTCCCTTGCCAGCCGTCGTCGCCGCCACGAGCGCGTCCCGTCTGCAGATGAACGTCAGGTGTCTGCAGATGGGACAGATGATGTTTTCCCTCTTGACGAGCCCGTCCCTGCTCACGCTGACCAGCGTTTTGACCAGGCAGTCGTGACAGAAGACGTGCCCGCAGCTCAGCGTCCTCTCCGTGTCCCCGAAGCACTCGTAGCACACGGGGCACTCGGTGTCCCGCGTGCCCTCCTCTATCGCCGCGCTCTCTCCTCGCGCCGCCATCCCGACACGAACCGTTCCTTAACCTTCTGTTTTACAACGCGCGGCCTGCCGTCCAGTGCATCTCGGCGAATTCCGCCTGCTGTCCGCGCGGTGCTCCGTTCTTGGCACCTTTTGAGCTCAGTTTCGAGACAGTCTGAGAAGGAACGGATCAGATATCAAGATACGTTTCAGACCCAAAGCTCTCTACTTCTGGGAAGTTTTGTGCTAGTGAGAAGGGCGCAACTTTTACAAGCAAACACGGGCGCGCACCACACACACACACACACACACACACACCTGTCAGCTACTGTAGCCTACCTCTCTTTGTTTAGGTGGAGGCAGTTCTCCCGGGTCTGTTACCGTCTTATACACCTGGCTACCTGCGCACCGGTGAGTTGCGCAGGGCAGAACCTGTCCAAGTGCCTTTATTGTCGCGTGAAAAAGCTGTCAAACTGGATTCCCACATCTGAAAAGGAACTACAAACAATACGCAGCGGTCGCGGCAGTATTGACTTGAGATACAAATGTCACGTTTTACAGCGGCGGTCAGCGAGTTCATTATCACAGGCGCTGTTAGTGAAGGGGAAGAGAATATTAAGAACTAGAATTAAATATACATTATTATTTTTTAAATCTATTTGTTAAACATCGTTTCAAATCGTGTCGTGAAATGTGTATTAATTATATGCACCACACAAAAACGGTCTGACCTGCCTATATTGGTGCTTTCGCTGTTATGACGAGAAACCAACCATTGCCAAAGCCATTACCATGCGAAACGGCAGCAGTTTGGCTTCATTCTGCTTCATTTTATTTTGTCCCTTTTTTGCACGTTATGACCACGTGATGTAATATTTACATCTGTCACTCTGCCAAATAAAGACTATTGTAATATGTAAGTCACTCTGCCAAATAAAGACTATTGTAATAGATAGGATACTTTGTAATGACAATATTGCTTTATTTATTTCCATGAATTTAGTTTGTAAGAACTGTGACGACTGATTAGCCTAATTCATAAATAGCCGGCAAATCACTGTGCTAAGAACCCCTGGAATAATTGCCGACTGACAAAATGGCCCCATCTAGTGGCTATAGTATGTAATTGTTTTGGTGAAAGCAAAATGACGCCATCTGAGGAGCGGAAACTGATTCAGACGGGGTTTTACAGAAAGGGAAATAAAGTGACAGGAGGTTTGTCTTAAAAAATGTTTAAAAAAAATGGAAGGTGTGAAGCGAGGCAATATAAAAGTAGAGAGGACAGCCTGATTGGGAGAGCCTAAGACCGACAGTAATGGTATTGAAAATATGGGCAGGTGTAGGGTCCCAAGGGCGAGAGGCAGGATTATGGGCCTTGAGGTAGGAGCACAGAATGGGGAAGGGGATTAGAGAAGAAGGGGGCTCTAGAAATATCAGAATGCTCCAGGTGAAAAGCGACAGATTCACAAGCGGAAAACAAAGAACAATGTGCAGGATACGGTTTCCTGGGGACCTGCCAGGTGTGGCCAAGGAGCTTCATACGTTACAAAGATAATGAATTCATTTCTTTCTTTATTTGTCAGAGACGTGGAAAAGGCATTATTACAATGTTTAAAAAAAAACAAGCATCGGATGCATTGCATTAAGTGTTTGTAGCCAAAGGCTAATTTCTAACACCTGTGTGACCCAATAAACTACAGAAAGAGAAAACTATGTATCAAAAAAACCAAACAAAATACTCTATTGTACTCTATTGACTATGTATGCCAGTTTTTTATTACAGCCGACCTCTTGAGCAATTAAAGGTTTTTGAAACGTGTTTATGTTCTTCCAGTCTTTTCCCATAAATGTATTTGAACACACTGCAGGTTTGTCTCATTACCGTTTGCTTTGTCTTTGAACACATCGTTTTCCATAAATGGTTTAATTTCAGTGACAGGGTGTCCAGTAATTTTTTATTTCACTTACCAGTCTGTAATGGAATCAATGAGAAATTTGAAAATGTTACCTGTTTCTAAATGAAACATTTGCCATATAGGATTTTAGAGAAAATGAAAACATGTGTTGATCTGACTCATTATTAGAAGTCCAGCGTCCAGTCCAATGTGAAAAAGGTTGCTTTGGATAAAAGAGTCTGCTAAATGGCATGTTATGTTTTTGTGTTCACCCTAAATCAGCAACATTTACATTGACACTCTTATCCAGTTTACACTTCTTTACATACAATCCATTTATTGGATATTTTACTGAAGCAATTCAGGTTAAGTACCTTGCTCAAGGGTACAACAGCAGTGCCCCACCTGGGTATTGAACCTGCAACCTCTAAGTTACAAGCCCAGCTCCCTAACCATCACACTACACTGCAACCAATTCAGACCCAAGAAACCAGGCGAGGTGAGTTAACTGCGCATCACCTGCTTTAATGGATCATTTAAGTGCTGAGTAACAGTGAAACCCAGTAGGGCCTACACTTGTGCCTCTCCGGGACCAGGGTTCCACACCCCCCTGCATCAGAGGAGTACACTTCATGTGCAGCTGGCACAGGCAGACTCCAGCCACAAGATCAATGGTCACTGGTATGTAAATTAGACCAAAAAAACCCAATAATTATATTATGGATCCGTCACTATTCAGTTACATGTAAATATATGAGCATTACAATGACCACAATATCACTGCCTACAACAGTGTCTATCGCTGTATTACTGCACTGATCTCTTGTGCGAACTGATTGTTCCTACCATGTATTAATGCACATCTTGTAAGTCGCTCTGGATAAGAGCGTCTGCTAACTGCTTAAAATGTAAAATGTAAATGTAAACCAGACATGTTTTATTGTATCTTAAATGTATAAAATATGTATTTTGTTAAACTTGGAGATAGAAACAAAATATTCTCAAAAGGAACATATTTGTGCTGGGGACTCCATGGGTTCCCAGGCCCAAGGTTTGGGAACTCCTTGAGTTACATTCATGGATCCTTCAATGCAATGTAATATGAGTTTGCTACATATCTTTGTTAGACAGCGAACCAAAAAATGCGCTTTTGTGCTTTCCTCGAGTTCCTCCCATTCCCGTAATATGATAGGCACCGAATTCCAGCCCGTGACTGCGTGATCACGGGGCGTCGTGAACGTGTCCGAGAGTGATGTCATCGCATGGCCTCACGTCCGTCCCTGCGTCCCGGAAGCTGAGAGCGTAGCTCCCCGTTGGCGTTTTTCGCGAATGAAGAGGGAGAGGGGTAGAGAGAGAGAGAGAAAAAGAGAGAAAGAGAGAGAGAGGGGTAGAGAGAGAAAGAGAGCGGGAGGGAGAGAGGGGTAGAGCGAGAGAGAGAGAGAGAGAGAGAGCGAGAGAGAGGGAGGAGAATATACGACGGTGATGCACTGAAACCTAGACGGAGGAAGACACAGGCTTGACATGTTCAGGTAATATACACATAACCCTTTAACAACATTAGCTAGTGCGCTCCTGCGCTCTTCTCTTAACGTTGGCTCGCTGGCGCTGTATCTGGCGACTGATTTAGAATGACTCTCAGCTGTGACGTGACGCCCTGAACGCGCCCCGGTAAAGGAGCTCAGTGGCTTCTGGTCTGGCGAAGTGTCATTCCGTTAGGTACCGGAGCATTCGATCCGTTCGTTTTGTTTTACACGGGTTTGAAAACGATACGTATCAGTGCGCTTCAAAGCGTAATGAGCGCGGTAGGTTAGAATCACCAGCTGGTTTTGTAGACTGTAGTGTTGTTATTAGCTAAGCGGCAAAGCACGGATTTACTAGTAGTGACGTTAATATATACATATATGTATGTATGTATGTATGTATGTATGTATGTATGTATGTATGTATGTATGTATGTGTATGTATGTATGTGTGTATGTATGTGTGTATGTATGTGTGTATGTATGTGTGTGTCTGTGTGTGTGTATCAGGTGTTTTACCTAGCCAGCTAAGGTGGATAGGTTTTGTAAATTGAAAGCTGGCCCATCCAAATGAATGACTCCAGCTGTAGCCGTCCTAAACGTTGCCCGTCCGAGCTCGCTAGCGAGAGCGTGTTTGTAGTAACAAACATACTTTTTTAAAATATAGGTAGTTTGTTCGCTTTTGTTAGCTATGTCCACGTCGCAGTATTTGAGAAACACCCGCTGACCGACCGGCTCTCCCCGTGGCTGGCACGGGTGCGGCTACAGCGGGAGGGGGGTTGGAGTGTCGGACCTCGGAACGTTAAATTTGGGTCCCCCTCCCTCCGTTTTCACCGTGGCATTGGCGACGGGGTTCGGTGTCAGTTGAGATTGGTTTGTCAGCTTGGCAATAAACACTTAGCCTAAGTGAAATAAATGTCATGATATATGTTTTCCCATTGATCGCATGAAGACGTTTTACATTGTAAATGCGAAAGCAGTTATCACTTCCGACACCCGGTTGGCATAACTAGATATAAGAGGAGCGAGACGGTTTATAATATAATCAGACTGTCAATAATATAGGCTAACATGAAAAATGTGTACGTATTTTAAGTAAATGTGGTGAATTTATTGCCTGAATGGCCAATGGATGGTGCAACTACAACTGTTAAGTATGGTATAGCTACACGTTACCAAGTGACCATCTCATTAGCTAAAAAAAATTCATATCCAATGGGAGTTCCGTCGTTATATTGTGGTGCAGCTTTGTAGTAGGCTACTATGGTTTAGTGTTTTTTATGATCATCTTCTCTGGCGTTTAGTGGCCTTGTACAGAGAAATACTCTGAGCTTTATCCAATGTACAGTTTGCATGGCGTGTTACTAACACCGCAGATAGCGCTACAGTAGAGCACACCGCTTGTGCAAGGACTCAGGACGAGACCCAAAGTGCCTGCAGCTCCTCTTGAAATATTAAACGGGGTTTAATTGCTCCCGCACGTTTTTATTAATCGACGAAAGGAAAGGGATTTATTTTTATTAGGCTCGACACCGCCAGGCACAAATCCATTAAAACGGAGCACAAGAGGGAATTTTTGCGCCGATTCGACTTTGCTGTGCTCCGATGCGAGAGGTTAAAATGTTTTTTTACTCGCACATTTGTATTCATAAAACATTTCTGTCGTACTGAATTCACCACTCTCCAAGAAGAATCTAGGCCAAATCTCAACGAAATTGGAAAAGAAGTGAAACGATGGTGGGGAATATTGTTTACCCCCCCCCCCCGCTAAGAGTACTCAGAATGCTGGCGGCGCTCGCCTGATTCTGGGTAATTGTGTGCCGGCTGTTACCCCAGCAGGACGTAGCTAACACATCGATGGCTCTCATGCAGTGTCTCATTCTGGCCATAAACGGGGGATTGCGTTTTAGTTCCTGACAATAATCTTATTATTACTAGTTAATGGGGAGGGAGGGAGGGAGAGAGAGTTCATGAAACAAATAATGGGCGGAGCTCTCAGCGGCTCACTGATTTGAGCCAATCCCCTGTGTTCTGTTGTGAAGAGCGAAAGCCTTTGAACGGTTCAGACAAGTGAAGTTAGTGACCGCTCGTTGTACGTCCGCCCGTTACAGGCGCGAATGAACCCTCGCTCTCCAGTCACCGCTCTGCTCATGACTGAGGAATTCAGCCCCTCCGCCGTGACTCACTCGGGTCTGTGAATAAGCTGCCAGCGAGAGAAACCGCAGAGACCAAAAAAAACAAACCCCATCTGGCTTTCCTACCGAGACAGCCCTCGTCCAGAGGGGGCTGTGTCCTGCCCGCGGTCTGGTTTTGTCGAAAGCGCGCGAGTGGGCTGGAACGCGACGACGCCCAGGTGCCGGGGACAGCGGCCGCGAGAGTGCGCGTGACCTCACGCCGACGGCGTGATTCGTTGTTTTTGAAGGGAGCCTTGCGGAAGTGGTCCTGTGAGGGCAGAGGCTCCTTTGCGAGTTGCGACCTGTTAAATGTGCGCGAGGGTGGCAGTGTAGTATGATGGTTAGGGAACTGGGCTTGTAACCAAAATGTCGTAGGTTCGATTCCCAGACGGGGCACTGCCGTTGCACCCTTGAGCAAGGTAGTTAACCTGAATTCCTTCAGTAAAATATCCAGCTGTATAAATGGATTGTATGTAAAGTCAACTGTAAGTCGCTCTGGGTAAGGGCGTCTGCTAAATGCCTGTAATGTAATGTAATGTTTCACGTGCAATGCCGCCATATTCAGGGCTGTCCCAAACCTAAGCGATCGCGTATCAGTGAGCGCTTAGAGGCTAAGAAAGTGGCCTGTGGAAAGTGCCTTCCGTTTATCTTCTCTTATAACCCCTTCAACGCTCGACACTGTGAGTGGGACCTCGTTTTGAAGTCAGAAAACGGGTCCCTAGGGTCTAGGGGGAGGCTCTCAGGGCTGCTTTGACTCTTGCATGTAGCCTGTGTGTATTTGGACACGGCCTCTGTCGCAGGCCATTGGTCAAAATGAATACACCGATCTTCTCATTGGCCCTTCCCGAGGGTGTACACGTGGGGGCGTGTCCTGTGGGTCTGTCGCGTGTGACTGGCCTTGCCCGTTAGACCATCATCATCATCCTCACCCAGCCATTCAAACGTAATCTTTAAATGATACTCCACCGTTTGCACGAGTGCACAGCTGTACTCAGCGGCTGTAATTAATGCCGTTGTGGGATTTGCGCCAGGGTGCGCAGTACTCTGTTATCTGCATGGAGGCAGAGCTGTGCTTTGAAAAGGGCTGTTATTTCACGTCACCGTGGGGACGTGCAGCGAAGCGCTCGGTGTCGGCGAACGGCCGTCTGAACGCTCGCGGGCACGTTTGCGTCTCGCTGCAAAATGCAACCCGTGTGAACTGTGTTCGTCTCTCCTCTGCGTTCTCCCTAAACCGCGTTCAGCCGTCACCCGAGGCTGTCTCGCTCGCTCGCTTTCTGTCTTCCCCGTCTTCCCCGTCTCTCCCCTCCCTTTTTCTTTCTCTCTGCCCTCCCCCACTCCTTCTCCCCCTCTATCCATCCCTCTCTCTCTCCCTTTCCCCTGCCCTCTCTTCCCGCCTCCCTCCCTCCCTCCCTCCCCTCCTTTCTTTGTCTCTTCTCTCTCTCTGCAGCTCCAGGCCCTCGCGTCCTCCTATCTTTCGATCTCTCTCTCCTTTTCTCTCCCTAATTGTGCCGATCGCGGCTCGGCTCAGTGCGGTGTGTTGTGCCGTAGCTGAGAGATTGGTTGGAGGGCCCGTTCCCTCAGACAGAGAGCTGAGGCGGAGGATGAAGCTGCCCTTTCTGACCTTAGGAGAGGGGGGAAGATGTGTGTGTGTGTGTGCGTGTGTGTGTGAGGGGGAGAGAAGCGAATTCCAGAATTCCACAGCTGCTTCCAGTCCCTCCATCTGTTTAACCCCTGGGCCTAAGCAAAGAGAGACGTTTCAGAGAGAGAGAGAGAGAGAGGGAGAGAGGGAGAGGGAGAGAGAGAGGGAGAGAGGAGAGGGAGAGAGGGAGAGGGAGAGGGAGAGGGGAGAGGGAGAGAGAGAGAGAGAGAGAGAGAGAGGGAGAGAGAGAGAGAGGAGAGAGAGGGGGAGAGAGAGAGAGGGAGAGGGGGGAGAGAGAGGGAGAGAGAGAGAGAGAGAGAGAGAGAGAGGGAGAGAGAGAGAGAGAGAGAGAGAGGGAGAGAGAGGGAGAGAGAGGGGGAGACAGAGAGAGAGAGAGAGGAGAGACATTTCTCAATGTGATCGTTGTGCGTGTTTAGAATCTCGTCTCGCCGCTTATTGTTAATGTCGTTGCAGTTAAGTGTGTCGCAGGTTATTTACTCGTATTCCAGCTCAGGTTTTTGGCGGCGTGACTGCGTTCTTGGAACCCCGGGGGAGCGCGACGGAGCGAGAGAGAGGAGAGTTTTAGGGAGGCGCATGCAGTAGTGCTGCAGAACTGTGAGCGATGACCACCGTCGACTGCGTCACCGAAGGGACCCGGGCCGGGGACTCTGTGGTCCGCTCTGCGCCCGCGCCCGCTCCCCCGCCTCGGCCCATCAGCCTCTGAGTGCCCGCGTCACATCGCCCACCCAAACCCCACCGCCGCCCCTCTCTCAGCGCGCCGAGCCGTTTGGGGGGGGGGCTCTTATAAAGGGCTTTTGTTTCGATCGCTCTTGTGTTCGTTCAGACGGCCCGCAGGCTTTGGAGGAGCGGTTGTGGGAGGGGCGCTGGAGCCCACAGCCTCCTGGAGCTAGGGCCAGTCACGTCCCGCCCTGGGACTCAAACGCATGACCTCCCTGGCTCTCTCCCGGTACGGCGGGGCCCGCTTCGTTCTCTGATCTCTGCCCCTCCTGCCCTGAGCGGGAGCTGGGCGGAGACGGCCCTTTGGCGGTCGACTCTGACCTCCGGGGGGCGCGGACCCTACTCCAGAACAGCGGTCTACCGGGGACCGCCCGGGCCCCAGCCGGAGGACGGATCTGGCAGAGTGCCGGTGCTGGCGGCCAGACGGGGCCTCGGAGGGACTAATGAGGAGGGGCCCTTGTGCGCCAAACTGAGTGTTAACCACCCAGCCACGCGGGTCATCATCAGCGCTTTAGAGTGTCGGGCCGATCAACCGTCACTTGTGTGTGTGTGTGTGTGTGTGTGTGTGTGTGGCAGGGGTACCAGAGGCATGGGGGTTTGTCTGTCTGTCTGTCTGTCAGTCAGTGTGTGCTCTTTTGTTTGTATCTGTATATGTGTGTGTGTGTGTGGCAGGGGTACCAGAGGCATGGGGGTTTGTCTGTCTGTCTGTCTGTCAGTCAGTGTGTGCTCTTTTGTTTATCTGTATATGTGCGGGTGCATTGTTTGTTTGTGTGTGTGTGTGTGTGTGTGTGTGTGTGTTGTGTGTTGTTTTTGTGTGTGTCTGTCTGTCTATGCTCTTTTGTTTGTATCTGTATATATGTGTGTGTGTGTGTGTGTGTGTGTAATGTCACTTTTCATGGAGAGAGGAGTAGAGCGCAGGAGAACATGAGACGGAGAACAAATGTAATTAATTTCATTCTTTCATTGAGATACGAAGTGGAGCAGAGGTGGAAATCAGAGACTCATAAGTCATTAAGAGAGAGCAGCACAGGCCTGGGTCCTCCCCTACCCATCTGTGTGTGTGTGTGTGTGCGTGTTTATGGAGTTCCACAGTTTAACACATTCTGGCTGCAAACGGCTGTAACGTTTAGCCTTTGTGGGCTTTGTGGTCGTTTATCTGACACTCTTCTCCCTTCTCTCCCTTTCTTACAGGCTTATTTACCATGGACACACAGATGATCCCCAAATTCTCTTCAAAGGACGAGGAGATCGATTACTGGAAGACCCTTTCCCTGAAGTACAAGAAAAGGTACAACGCAAAAGTCCCTCTGGTTTGTCTAGACCACGGCAACAGAATAATCTGGAGTGGCCGTTCTCCTTTGAAAGCAATCAAGCGACCAGACGCATGCAGGTTGTGCGGGGGGGTCTTGTGACGTAAACCACACGCAAACCCAGGCCTCTCTTGCAAAAGAGATTACCATGGGGGGCCTTGGGTAGTGTAGCAGTCTTGCTTTGCGAGTGCGAGCTGCCTATTACAGAGGAGTCAGAGAGGGGAGAGGGAGAGTGTGTTGGACGGTTGTGTTTGAGGGGCGGGGCTAAAAGAGTCAGAGAGGGGGGAGGGTGAGTGTATTGGACGGTTGTGTTTGAGGGGCGCGGCTAAAACAGTCAGAGAGGTGGGAGGTGTATTGATGGTTGTGTTGGAGGGGCGGTTGGTGGGTGAGTGTATTGGCCGGTTGTGTTTGAGGGGCGGGGCTGAAACGTTTCCTCTCTGGATTAGCAGGGTCTGCCGCTGTGCCAGGAGGGGCCCCAGTGCAGCAGAGCTCACTTCCTCTTCAGTGCTTAAACCCCTTAATTAAAGTACCGAGGGCCTTAATGGCTGCTGCAGTGCCAGCCCTGCCCGCTCTGACAGAGTTAGTGCTGCAAAGAGAGCTGGGAAACCTGTCCGGCCACCATGGGTGCACCAGTGGGTGCAGTTCCCAGTAAGCCCTGTAGCTTAGCTTAGCGGTGAGGCTGAACTTGTCTGTGTGCAGCCGAAGGGAAAAGGGGCGTGTCAGCTCAATCTTTGTCTCCGCCCCATACACCTGAATCGGCAGAGCGCTGCTGGAGCCCCTCCTGGTCAGTTTGACTACAGTTCCCAGAGTGCACTTCTTGTACACGCTCATTGACCTGTGCACTGTGCACTAGAGCGGGGGTTCCCAAACTCGGGGTCGGGACCAGCGGTGGGTCCTGAGATAAGTATGGAGGGAAAAAATTTTTCAGCTGATAAATAGTTTTCAGCTTTCACAGATTGCATGCAGTTGTGTTGATATATTTTTTTAAAAAAACATTTTAACTCCATATTTGAACACTGCTGCAATCACGCCTGTCATGCAGGATGGCACGGACAGAAGCGTAGTGTTGCAGGATAACCCTCCTGGCCAAGACACCCTGGTCTTCTGGCAGAGTGGTAATGTCGCTAAGCTGCATATCCGGAGACCAGTGTTACGGTTCCCACATCCGCCATTTTAACACTTCACCTCCCCAGAAAATGTCTGCCCCCCCCCCCCTCACACCCCTGCTAGCTCTGCCTCCCCCCCTCACACCCCTGCTGACTCTGCCCCCCACCCCTCACACCCCTGCTAACTCTGCCCCCTCACAGAGGTCAGGAGGCCCAGGACGAGCTGCTGGAGTTCCAGGAGGGCAGCCGGGAGCTGGAGGCGGAGCTGGAGGCCCAGCTGGGGCAGGCGGAGAGCCGCATCAGAGACCTGCAGGCGGAGAACCAGAGGCTGAAGAGCGAGGTGGACACGCTCAAGGTAGGAGGGCCGCCTGAGTGGGGTCAGGGAAACGGGCTGGCTGGAGTGGAATCATCTGGGCGGACCTACCTGTGCTGGGTCACCTGGGCGGAGTCGGGGTTAATGAACAGGGCAGCAGTGTGGAGCAGTGATCAGAGCAGCAGTGCGGAGCAGTGATTTAGAGCAGCAGTGTGGAGCAGTGGTCAGAGCAGTGTGGAGCAGTGGTCAACGCAGCAGTGTGGAGCAGTGGTCAGAGCAGCAATATGGAGCAGTGGTCAGAGCAGCAGTGTGGAGCAGTGGTTTAGAGCAGCAGTGTGGAGCAGTGGTCAGAGCAGCAGTGTGGAGCAGTGGTCAGAGCAGCAGTGTGGAGCAGTGATTTAGAGCAGCAGTGTGGAGCAGTGGTCAGAGCAGCAGTGTGGGGCAGTGGTCAGAGTAAGAGTATGAAATACTATGTAGAGCCCTCCATGTATAATGTGTAAAAAAAATCCTGTTTAAGTGCCCTGTCTTTTTGTTAGGTAGATCAGGTCCAATGTCTAAGTGTGCAGTCAAAGAAATGTATTTTACACTAATACAATTGCTAGAGTTAAATATTTTGCTTAACAAGTAATATCCTTTTCCCAAACCGATATGTGTCACACAATTATTTATTGTTTTTAATTGTAATTATTTTCGGTACGTCCTGCACCCTCCACTCACAAGGATGACACGACTACCAGACAAGTGTTCTGTAGTGTTTTGTGAGATTGGTGACCACATTGGTGGAGGGGGAGGGGGTCTTTGTGATGACCCATTGTGGTCAGTTAACCATTTCTTGGACGATTGAGGTTCGCTTGGGATCATTGTCTTGCTGAAAGATCCATTTGCGGCCAAGTTTCAGCTTCCCGGAAGAGGGAAGCAGGTTTTGGGCCAAAGCGTCTTGAGTGCTTGCTCACGTTTACGATTCCATCGACCTTAATAAGAGACCCAGTACCAGTAGAATTGAAACAACCCCATAACATCAAATATCATATTTCACCGTAGGTCCTTTTCAACATAATAATCATCTTTCTTCCCCAACACTGGCGTGCGTGAGCAAAAAAGCTCAATTTTGGTCTCAACTTTTAGAATTCAGCATTGGCACTCTGATTGAAACCAGCTGGTCAAAGTTTCTTGTTTCCTGTCATGTTTTGCTTATCTGAATGGGAGGGAGAGTATGGACCAGCAAAGAACCAAATAATCTGTCATGGTTTCTGCATTTTGTCGCTCACCATTAGTAATATTTCATTTGCCCATTTGTTTTGGGAACAAAAATAGGGCTCATTTAGTTGGTTCAAAATAAATATGAAACTGTGGTTTGTATTGCGCTGTAACTGAGGAACAAAGTCCCACACAGGACAGTGGCTGGCAGTGTAGTGTAATGGTTAGGGAGCTGGGCTTGTAACTCAGAGGTTGCAGGTTCAATTCCCAGGTGGGGGCACTGCTGTTGTACCCTTGAGCAAGGTACTTAACCTGAATTGCTTCAGCTGTGTAAATGGATTGTATATAAAGAAATGTAAACCGTGTAAGTCGCTCTGGATAAGATGTAAATGTAAAATGTACAGTGGCTCCTAGCAGTTTAAGTTTAATAAATAACAGAGCACCATTCGGTGAGTGACACGCATTATCTACAGTAGCATTGCACAGTAGCAGCCGTTATATAGTAGTAGCTAGCGTAACGTCTATCCAGCGCTGCGAGAGCTTTGCACGTTGTTTGACTGCAGAGCACGTGGGCGACCTGCGTTCAAGGGCAGGTCTGGTAGGAAGTCCGAAGGGCTGTAAAATTGAGAACACAGAGTCCCACAGCCACGGATCAAACTTTAACCCAGACTCCCTAACGGGCCTCTCCACTGGCAGCTCACTGAGTATCCCACTGCTGACACCACACGTTTCCACCTGCTGCTCACTTGAGTTCGTCCCTGCGACGGTGCGGTCTGCATGCGAGCACGTACCTGCATGCACGCGCACTGTGTGTGGGACATGCACACGCGCACCAGTTCATCCCACTGCTGCAGAGCTCCCTGAACCGCTCGAGAAGTGCGTCATGTCTTGAACAGCGCAAGTTCTCACCGATCTCCTCGTTCAGACGGTAAACCGTTGTTTGTTTCAGGAGCCGTTCCACGCCCCACACGTTGTTGTACTTTTGACGTTCTGCGATTAGGGCTCTCTGGCTCGGCGGGTTAACATTGGCAGCGACTTGACTGCAGCCTTCTCGTCCTGCTGGGACGCGCTGTGACCACGGAGGTGATCAGAAGGACGGTGTCAAGGGCCGGGGACTCAGGGAGAAAGGGGAGACCGGGCGTCTTAGGTCAGACTGCACGCTTTCCCACGCGGTGGGGGCACGTTCGCACGACCCGCTTCCATTATCGCTCAGGTGGCAGTGGGCACACGTGGCCCCCGGTTGGGCCCCGAGGGGCGGGACAAAGCAGACCAGGCTCCCCTAGGAGGGCTCGTTAAGGCCCACCGTCATCCATCGTGGGCAAGAGGCTCCCAGAGAAAAGGGGTTTTTTGGGTCGGTCCGTTCAGGATGGTTTGACTGAGCAGCCGCGAGAGATGTGGGTCAGACCCCTCTCTCCGTTTGGCCCGGGAACAGCAGCGCGACCGAGCGTGGAGGGGCTCGCATGCGATGGATGAATGAGTAGAAGAATAAAGGAATATAGGTCAACTGTGGTCTTCCCCGATTGGGCAGGATGGGGGGAGTGTCAACCCTCCCTCTTTAAGAGGATACCCGTTTACCTGCCCTGCCACCCTCCTCCTTCTACAGGAACGAGGGAAGGTGCATGACAGGATATTTAGTCCACAGTTTTTAAAGTTGATCAATCAACGACATGCTCTCCACTGGCAGTTTTAATCCACTGGCAGTTTTAATCAGGACAACTGGCCAACCAGTCAGAGACTAAGAGCCAATTTTTTTACTGTGTTTGCACACGACCTGTTCATTTATTTCCAAACCAAAGCTGGCAGAAGAAGAAAAAAATTCGAATCAGCAAGCAGTGAATGTGTTTTTTTCGTCTTCTGAAATCAAACCAGTCAGGACCCATTGTGTAGCAGGTAGCCAGTCACAGGGGTTGTGTGGAAGACACCATTTAAAAATGATTTCATATTCTATTCATTTATTTTGTTTTGTGTAGACATAATGGGTGTCTCATACCTTTTTCTCTACGTTTAGTTTGCAGGCCCCCACTAGCTCAGCAAGAACCAACCCTGTCTTCAGCCTGTCAGTCTGCAATATCACCACCAAGAGTGTCAGCATGTGAATGGTGTCCTGGTGGTGCGATACTGGAGTATCGCTGGTTCTGGTTCTGGTTCTGGTTGTGGTTCTGGTTGTGTCCCACCCACAGGAGAAGCTGGAGCAGCAGTACGCACAGAGCTACAAGCAGATCTCCGTGCTGGAGGACGACCTGGGCCAGACGCACGGCATCAAGGAGCAGCTGCACAAATACGTGCGAGAGCTGGAGCAGGCCAACGATGACCTGGAGCGGGCCAAGAGGTCAGCACCCACTGCAGCCAGACCTGTCCGCCACCACATAAGACCTGTACCCCCACATAAGACCTGTACCACCACATAAACCAGACCTGTACCCCCACATAAACCAGACCTGTACCACCACATAAACCAGACCTGTACCGCCACGGCCGCCACATAAGACCTGTACCCCCACATAAACCAGACCTGTACCCCCACATAAACCAGACCTGTACCCCCATATAAACAGTGTTTTCATGCTCAAACCATTCAATGACCACTCAGTGCCCTGTGGATGGGGGCATTGTCATTCTGGAAGAGACCACTCCCATCAGGATATAAATGCTTCACCACAGGATGATGGTGATCACTCAGAATGGCTTTGTATTTATTGCCAATTATCTTCACCTCTTGTGGGGTTGAGTGGACCTAAACCATGGCAGGAAAATACACCTCACACCATAACAGAGCCGCCACAACCCTCCCTTTAAAGTGTTTCCTTTATTTTGGCAGCTACCTGTATAGAGACATGCACACGCACACACAGCACCTGACTACTACTGAACTAAAGATGGCAGCAGCTGGTTCTTCTTCCTGTGTATTTAGTGTGTGTCTAATGCCTGCCCCCCCCCCAGGGCAACGATTGTGTCCCTGGAGGACTTTGAGGGGCGGCTGAACCAGGCCATCGAGAGGAACGCCTTCCTGGAGAGTGAGCTGGATGAGAAGGAGTCCCTCCTGGTGTCTGTGCAGAGACTGAAAGACGAAGCCAGAGGTGCGTACCCGCGCTCTCCACCCCCCGCAGACCTTCAGCCTATCGATCGCAGCCCCTCAGGGCGGCCATTACACCGAACTCCACTGTGCTCAAAGACTGTGTGGTTTCCTGTGGCTCAGTTGGTAGAGCATGGCATTGGCAACGCTTAGGTTGTGGGTTAAATTCCCACTGGGACCACATATACTGAAAAATGTATTCATTCACTACTGTAAGTCACTTTGGATAAAAGCGTCCGCTAAATGGCATATATTATGTAATGAGTTGAAAGACCCCACATGCCAAACCAGAATAGGTTTTATTAAACGTAGGCACTTGGCGGGTGCGTAGGATAGCGTAGCGGTGTAAAGCACTCGCATTGGCTGGTCCTTTACGAGTGTGAGCTGCCTATCTCGGTCGCGGTTCCAAACCCGACTGTACCAGACCAGTCCTGGCGGGGAGCCCCGATCGGGGGTGCCATTTGGCTGGGGTGAGCCGGTACAAACTCGGCGAGAAGCACGAAAGGTGACTCTAGAACGTGGGTGGGCAAATTCCATCTCGAATGAAGCTTGCCTCGTAGAGACGGGCGGTGCGGTGCGGTGCGTTCGGTGTGGGGAGGGCTAATGGAAATGGCCGTGTGCATCCCTCAGACCTGCG
This sequence comes from Aldrovandia affinis, assembly GCA_029706075.1. NCBI lineage: Eukaryota > Metazoa > Chordata > Actinopteri > Notacanthiformes > Halosauridae > Aldrovandia > Aldrovandia affinis. Next base: position 765,302 of record JAINUG010000266.1, on the reverse strand, counting down.
GCAGGAGCTGGCGGTGCGGGAGAGGAACACGGACGGGACCAGGATGTCTGCGCCGAGCTCGCCCACGCTGGACGTGGACAGGATGGACTCGGCTGTGCAGGCCTCCCTGTCCCTCCCCGCCACACCCGTGGGCAAGGGCATGGAGAACGGCTTCATCGGACCCAAAGGTAGCCCCCCCACCCCCTCCTTTCTCTCTCACATCCTCCCTCTTTTCCCTGTCTCTTCTTGTTGCCCTTCTCCTGTGCCCCTCTCTCTCTCTCTCTCATATATTGTTTTTTGATACATTTTTCATGTTTTTCTGTAGTTTATTGGTGAGAGGCAGTGTAGTGTAATGGTTAGGGAGCTGGGCTTGTAACTCAGAGGTTGCAGCTTCAATTCCCAGGTGGGGCACTGCTGTTGTACCCTTGAGCTAAAGGTACTTAACCTGAATTGCTTCAGTAAAATATCCAGCTGTATAAATGGATTGTATGTAAAGAAATGTAAACTGCGTAAGTCGCTCTGGATAAGAGCGTCTGCTAAATGCCTAAAATGTAATGTAAAATGAGAGGTGTTGGAAATTTGCCTTTGGCGACAAACACTTAATCCAATGCATCCGATTATTGCTTTTTTAACACTGAAACAATGCTTTTGCTATGTCCCTGACAAATAAATCGAACAAATAAATCAATAAACAACACTTACAATACATTTTTCCAAAGCATCGTGTTCAATAATCATACACGTAAATTAATTGTACCGCATGCTACTACTGATAGACAGATGTGGACGAGTTTCATGTTATTGGATGGTTATTGAATACATCCGATTGTTATGAATGTATTCGATGTTTGTTCTCTCGGTCTGTTCTCTAAGCCGTCACTCCATCTGTGTCTCTTTGTCAGTCCTGCACAACGGCAGCTCTCCCCTGACGCCATCGGCCAGGCTATCTGCCCTGAACATCGTGGGGGACCTGCTCAGGAAAGTGGGGGTGAGTGGACGCCTTGCGCGCGATTGTTATTGCGGCGTAGATGAGGCTAAAGAAGAATTTGTTTGATTTTCTCCCAATTTAGTAGCCAATTACACCCTCTCTTTTTCATGTCAATCCCCCTCATATTGTGAGTTTGCTGCCATAGCCCTGTGACCGGCAGTGACAAAGGCAAAGTATCGTCTCCTCCGAGGCGGCACTCGCCAGGCTGTCGACCGTAACTCCAGTACACAGTGCCACTCCTGTATGCAGCAAATTTCCCTCCCCCCCCTCCCTGGGGCGGACAGCCAATTGCCACCCCCAACTTCCGGGCAGAGCCCACTCTGGCGCGGCCGGTGGAATCGATCCCCGGTCGCAGTGGCCAGCATCGAACGTTGTAACCGCTAGACCACCCAGGAGGCCCAGATGGGGCTATTTCTGCGTCCGTGTTCCCTTCTGCTTCATCAGATCCGTCATGTATTGAGTTCAGATTCGTGTAGTGGCTGAATCTGAACAGCTTTGTACTAAACATCCAACATCAGTATAATCTGCTCTGGTGCTAGTGTTTGTCCTGGTTATTTGCACTTGGGGTGTTTTTCAAAGTCAAAGTGCTTTTAATGCCACACAACAGTATCGGTGGAATTGTTCTTGGTACAGCAGCTCACCGTGCAGTTACCATGCCACACTGTGATGGATTGTGCGAGGATGCTTTCTAAGGGTAGTGGAGTGGAGCTGCATTAGCAGACGTCAAGTTGGCAGAGAAAAAAAAAGTATTTGGTTTGCCTTTATTAGATGATCTGTATGGAGGTCCCAGCTTAGTGTGTTGGTGATATGGGTGCCATGGCAGCTGTGGTGGCCTTAGAAGTCTGCAGAACGAATGAACGACATGTAATGTAAATGCATAGATTGTGTGTGTAAAGATGTGTGTGCGTGTGTGTGTTTTTTCAGGCACTGGAGTCCAAACTAGCCTCCTGCAGAAACCTGGCCAAAGACCAGGCAGCAAGAAGAGCCCTTGGCACCACAGCCAACGGGGGCATCGTCAACGGCAACATCGGCACCGCCAAATACTCCCACCCGCTGCACTCCTACTGCGACAAACCGTGAGTCTGTACATCACACTCCTACTGCGACAAACCGTGAGTCTGTACATCACACTGCATACTGTAACAAACTGAGTCTGTATATCACACTACATACTGTAACAAACTGAGTCTGTATATCACACTACATACTGTAACAAACTGAGTCTGTACATCACACTGCATACTGTAACAAACTGAGTCTGTACATCACACTGCATACTGTAACAAACTGAGTCTGTACATCACACTGCATACTGTAACAAACAGTCTGTACATCACACTGCATACTGTAACAAACCATGGGTCTTTTCACCACACTACCATCACAAAGCATGCATTAAACTCTTGAGATGATGCACAGATTTTCAGGATGGAGCGCTAACTTCAGTGCACTCTGTATTCTACAGGACTGTGAATGTTCTGGGTCCAGGCACGCTGGCGGCCATCACCTCCCCCCGGACAGTGTCCCCACCCAGCATGCTGCCACTCAGCGTGTGACCCGCCCCCTCCCCCCCACCCCACCAGGCAAGGGCACAGAGAGGACAGAGAGGACCCTGGGTGGAGCGTGTTCCGTGAGCATGGACGAGACCAGCCAATCACAGGCCTCTCTCAACACAGAGACACTGGGTGCATCTGTGTGGACGCTCCGAGTGAAGGGGGCGGGACGCTCCTGGGCTCCGCCCACAGCCACTCCTGACAAAACGGTCTTAAACCTACCGTAGCTTCCAGTTTGTTTTTATGTGTGTGTGTGTGTGTGGCTTTGTTTTTGTTTGTTTATTTACCCAATTTATAATTGTTTCATTGGTCCTTTTTTGGAAAAAGTGACTGAAAATGTTTTATTTTAATTTATTGTCCTGTGCGGCAGTGTGTGTTTTCTCATTTGGACATGAGTGTGCGTGCGTGCGTGCGTGCGAGAGAGTGTGTGTGCGTGTGTGTGCGCATATGTGCGTGTGTGTGTGTGTGCGAGTGTGAGTGTGTGTGTGTGCGAGTGTGTGTGTGTGGGGGATGATGATGATGGGGAAGGTGAGACCCTGTGTGACTGAAATGACAGGGTTCAGGCCGTGGGTCCGGACAGGTCTCGGTTCCGTCTCGTTGGTCCAGTTTCTCCTCTGGAAGGACTGGTTTACCTGGCAACAGAAACGTACTGGATAGCCCACCTGTAGCCCCCACTCCAAACACCATCGGCCTAAATAAACTATTTCAGTGTGGCGCATCGTAAGGGAACTGGGCCTGCAATCGGGCTGCGGGTTCAAATCTCAGCTGAGACGGGTGCTGTTGCACCCTTGGGCAAAGTGCTTAGATTAAATATAACAATTTATTAATAATTTAACAGGACAACAGTAATAAGATTATTTTTTTTTTTTGGGGGGGGTGGTAAATCATCTCAGTAAGTACATGGTAAATTAATTTAGGATGTATTACCCCGTCGGAACCCTGAAGGTCTGATGTCTGAACACGTTTGCATTTTTAATCTTGTTTCGACTTATTTATTACGTTGTCCACTTGCGTCCGGGCACGCGAGTATTCCATTACAGGAAGCTGCTGCTGCGTGTTCAGAGTCACGCACGTGGAGACCGGATGTTGACGTTGGTCCAGCCAACATCCTGACCCGCTTTTATAAACAAGACATTCAAACGTGGCTACAGCGACGGGTCACGCGGATGTTTAAAAAAAAAAAAATTTGTTTCTGATTTTATCCCAATTTGGTAGCCAATTAGACCTGCTATTTTTACGTCAATCCCCCCCTAGTAATGCGAGTTCGCTGCCGTAGTCCTGCGACCGGTAGTGACGGAACTGACACCTCTTACGAGACGGCACCCGCAGGCAGCCGACCGTAACCCTTACTACAGGGCCACTCTACGCAGCGAAACGTCACGTCGGCTCCCCTCCCCCTCCCTGGGGCGGACAGCCAATCGCCGCCCCTGGTGGCACTCCCGGCCAGAGCCGACACTTGGCGAGACGGGGAATTGAACCCCGGTCTCCGTGGCCAGCGTCGGACGTTGTAACCACTGGACCACGCGGGAGGCCCCGCGGATGTTTTTTTTATAAGCTGCGATTACGCTCTGAAAGTGTGAAAATGTCTCCGTTTGAAACCCGCGCCATTGGAATCTTTGCGGCTGTGGGAACTGCCATCGCGTTTTTGTTCCAGCCCTTCGCTAACACACCTGATTCCACTAATCAACTGCTCGTCAAGGCAAAGAATGTTCAAATCAAGTGTGTTAGTGAAGGGCTGCAACAAAAGCCTGCACACCCAGTAGATCTCCAGGACCGAACTTGAGCACCCCTGCTTTACAGCGTTTTCCCGTTACACGTGACCGCAGGTCCTAAGGTTTAAGTAATAGCGCAGGGGGGGGGGGATGTAATGCTAAATCAGTTAAAGACGAAAGAAGACATTACTCCAACGCAAAGCACACCGAGTACTGTGGGTACATTTCCTTATTCATTCATTCATTAATCATTCTCTAACCCGCTTATTCTGGAGCCTATCCCAGCATGCATAGGGGCGGGGGACAGGAATACACCCTGGACGGGTCGCCAATCCATCGCAGGGAACACACACACCATTCACTCACACACTCATACCTACGGGCAATTTAGACTCTCCAATTAGCCTAACGTGCATGTCTTTGGACTGTGGGAGGAAACCCACGCGGACACGAGGAAAACATGCAAACTCCGCACAGAAATGAACCCGGGACCTATTTGCTGTGTGGCGACAGTGCTATCCCCTTCAAAATATCCTCTCTCTTCATATGATTTAATCCCGTTTGGCGTGACACAGCAGTCTCCCAGCACCCTCCAGTGTATATACCCTTGGTTTATAAGCATTGCGACTTTGCCTAAGACTTTGTATATAACTCACGTGCCAGCGTGGACACCGATCTATCTCAGCGCATGTGTCTCTTGCGGCATGTGTTTAAATGAGTGTATATTGTAAATGACACATTGGTTAAAGCTCTTATATCTTGACGTCGATCCGTTTGTGTAAACCGTTGAAGTCTGACAATTAAAAAAATATTAACCACAAGGCACTGGTTGGTCAGCTTGTTTTCAACTATACTTTTATACAGGTTTCCCAAGATGGATGAAGGAGTTTTACAAATAAAAACAGTCTCACTACATTGTAATACAAGTTTATCAATCTCGAAATGCATTCATCAGATAGCAGTAACTTGATTGTTACTCAATCTCACTCCAAATTGATTGTGGTACAAAATAATAAAGCCCTTGAATGTAACGTAACTACCAATTGTGCAGAACACAAGCGTTGTGCCTTTTGTGAATAGTTTTTTAGAGTGGTTCTGTGTGGCTTAGTAGGTAGAGCGTGGCGTTGGCAACGCTTAGGTTGTTGGTTAAATCCCCATTGGGACCACATATACTGGAGAAATGTATGCATCCACTACCAAGTCGCCTTGGATAAATGCGTCTGCTAAATGTATTATATTGTTTTGTCGCCACCAGGGGGCGGCATCGGCACAGATAGGAGTCTCGGTGCCGTTCTCTGCATCTGTATTGCGTTAGCACCGTGACTGCATATAAAAATCAGGCAGTGTAGCGTTACATTTGAATAGTTGTAAAGTAGGGAATGTGCAAAGTATCCCCCCGCCCTCTAAATGATCTTTCTAAGAACATGCCTGAGGGCTTCTGCCATATTTGTGCTTTCTTAGTGACTAGTTTGTTATAAGAAGCCAGCTGGTGCATTGGGATTTTTCGGGGATCGCAGTTTAACTGGATTTTTACAAAGCAATTCAGGTATAAAAAAACACAGCCGAAAACAATTACATTGTTAACGATTATACTATAGTGCCACCTCAGATTCCCAGACTCTTCTCCATGTCTTCTCGTAGTTTGTTCTTCTGGACCTAAGGAGGACAGAGAAAACAGATGTGCTGTAGCCTGTGTTAAATACAGAACTCTGTGCTGTAGCCTGTGTTAAATACAGAGCTCTGTGCTATAGCCTGTGTTAAATACAGAACTCTGTGCTATAGCCTGTGTTAAATACAGAACTCTGTGCTATAGCCTGTGTTAAATACAGAGCTCTGTGCAGTAGCCTGTGTTAAATACAGAACTCTGTGCAGTAGCCTGTGTTAAATACAGACCTCTGTGCTGTAGCCTGTGCTAAATACAGAACTCTGTGCTGTAGCCTGTGTTAAATACAGAACTCTGTGCTATAGCCTGTGTTAAATACAGAACTCTGTGCTGTAGCCTGTGTTAAATACAGACCTCTGTGCTGTAGCCTGTGTTAAATACAGAGCTCTGTGCTGTAGCCTGTGTTAAAGAGAGAACTCTGTGCTGCATTATGCTAGGCTACAGCACAGAGTTCTGTATGTTAAATCATGTGTAGTAATCCGTGTTAAACGGAGGGAAATACAGATTATATTTCCATTACTCGGTTCACTCAGGCCCCTGCACTTCCTGCAGCTCGACGTTCTCTTCCTGTCCTGGGTTGCTCAGCCCGGGAGAGCAAACATGTTTCGCTGAGCTCCTCCCAAGAACACTGAGCTTCATCCCTGTGCGTCAGAAACTGGCCTGGATTCAGTACATCTGTCCTTTCACCTCGGCGACTCCTAACTCAATGAGAGGGTCTTTGTATTCATTCACACAGACGGTGTGGTTTTTGGCGCGCACCCAGTTCTCTCCCCTGGATGATCATGTCCTTGAAACTGTAACGCTTTCGCTTCATTGTTACGGTGGCGGACGACCGTCACGATTGTGTCCAGGCCTCTGCGGAAACATCACACCTCCAGCCCCCACCCCCTCTCTACGGCAGTCGCCCGTGTGTGTTTATGTCACGGGCAGTTGGGTCTTACCTTCCCTGAGACGGTGAGCGGGAAGCCTTGCACAAACATCACGTAGTGCGGGATCTTGAAATGGGCAATCTGCAGGAAGGGACGACAAGACAACAGCTCACGCTCAAGGGAGGCCTCGGGATGGTGGGGTCTCGGTAAAGTGCAGTGCCAGTGTAGGTAAAGGTGTGTCAGTACAGATAATATATATATGCCATTTAGCAGATGCTTTTATCCAAAGCGACTTACAGTAGCGAATGCACACATTTTACAGTATATGTGGTCCCAGTGGGAATTGAACCCACAACTAAGTGTTGTCAGCGCTGTGCTCTACCTACTGAGCCACACAGAACTACAGGTATAGATGTGTCAGTACAGGTACAGCACAAGCGTGCCTCTCTCACCTGGCCCTTGCAGAAGGCTTTGAGTTCCTCCGCAGTGCAGTCCTGCCCCTCCTTCAGCTTAATGCAGGCGCACACCTCCTCGCCCATCCTCTTGTCCCGCACCGCCACCACCTGCAGGCACACGCACAAGAGGCCTTTCATTGGTTCACGCCAGTCAGCGATTGACAGGAGCTCCGCCCACTCAGGACGGTTCAGAGCTGCACTGTTCTGTCACTAGCGCCGATGCCCTCCGCCCCACCCCCCCGACCCGCCGCGGGACTCACCTGCGCCTCCTGCACTTTAGGGTGGGTGTGCAGGAACTGCTCGATTTCGGCGGGGTAGATGTTCTCTCCCCCGCGGATGATCATGTCCTTGATCCGGCCCTCGATCCGGCAGTATCCGAACTTGTCAAGGCTGGCGATGTCACTGCGTACGGCAGGAGGGGGACGTTCATCGTCAGAGAGAGAGGGGGTCTCAACTACAGGGCTGATTCTGAGCACGCAGACCCAGGTTTGTGCTTTCTGGGGGACCTCTCTTTAAGGGGTGAAGCTACACCGACCTGCCATTCTTACAACAACCAATACAATTGCGGGAGGGTTGAGGCTGTGTAGAGCAAACAGCTATTTGACGAACAGCACTCCCACTAATTACTTGAAACACGCACACACGCACGCACACACGCGCACGCACACACACACACTCACCCGGTCTTGTACCAGCGGTCCTTCGTGATGCTCTCCAGCGTTTTGGTGACATCTTCCCAGTACTCCAGCATCACGCAGTACCCCCTGATCAGCAGCTCTCCTGACGCTCCCAGGGGCATAAGCTCACCAGTGGAGGGGTTCACCACCTTAGCCTGCAAAAACACACTCATCTTCCTCACCATCACCATCACCATCACCATCGTCGCCACCAGAAAGCACGGGGATCCAATGCAATTGAAGTTTTTTGTCATGCGAGACGGGAGGGGACAGACACGTGACGCACGTTCATGGTGCTTGGTAGACGTAAAGACAGACACAGGAAGGTGGACAGACATACACAGGCATCGGCAGGCAGAGAGATGTACAGGGGGTAGATAAAATAATGGAAACACCAAACAACATATGAATGTCTATTAACTATTAATAAGGAGTTGATCTGCCCTTTGCCTTCAGAACAGCGTCAGTCCTTCTTGGAATGATGATGTAGAAGTTGAACGGTTTCTAGTGGGATATTGGACCATTCTTCATGAAGGAAAGAGTTTGGTGGAGAGATGAAGGTGGTGGAAATCTACTCCGCACACTATGTTCCACAACTTCCTATAAAGTGTGGGTTCCCTTGGGGGGGAGACACTCAAGGACCTTTTCAGAGGGAACAGGCAAGTTGAATAATCTGAGAGGTTGGGTCAGCTTCTGCTCCTTTTTAATTCAAATGTTTAATTGTTCAAAAACAAGTGCTTTTTAACCCATTTAGACCTAAAATGCCTGCTAAAAACGCCTATTAAAACCTAAGCAATTATTCTACAGAACCTCTTAAAACCTGAGGGTTTTCTGGAAAAAATTTCTAAAAAAAAAGCCGACACCAACGTGCACTTCATTTCCCCCACGTCTATTTCAGCGAATCACAGCGCATTTCATTAATCGCAAAATCGAAGCGACCAAAACGTCACTCCAGGTCTTAATGGGTTAATTTGGTGTTTCCATGGTTTTGTCTACCCCCTGTAGACACACACACACACGCACACACGCACACACGCACGTGTAGGTAGACTGGTATAAAGCAGACACATGCAGGTACAGGCAGACACAGAAGGAAGGGTGTAGGTACAAACACATACACACACACAGTCACACAAAAAGATGTAGGTAGACACAGGTGGGTACAAGTAGACACAGAATGGCGGAGGTAGGTACAAGCGGGTACAGACAGACACAGACAGATGTAGGTATACACACAGGTACAGGCAGACAGACAGACAGACAGACAGGTGTAAGCGTATCCAGAGGACTCACCTCGATGTGGTTCATGACGCAGCCCACAGTCTCAGTCTTCAGCTCCATGTTGTCCAGGGGGAACCCCAAGAAGGTGACTGGGCTGTTCTCTGTGGTGCCGTACCCAATCTGCCCAATCAGAGAACCAGCAGCAACCATGAGGGGTACAGGAGAGACAGGGAAACTCCACACTCTGTCAGCTGCTCCATGACACAAGCTGCATGCCAGGTTTATCTGAGATGAGCCAGAGCCTGTGTGTGTGTGTGAGTGTGAGGGTGAGTGAGAGAGTGTACGAGGGTGAGTCTGTGTATGTGTGTGTGTGTAGGACTGAGAGTGACTCACTATCATCTCCTTAATGTTCATGATAGAAATGACTTTCCTCATGACCTCTGCAGGACAGGGAGAGCCAGCCATGATTCCTGTAGCACAAGACACAGCATCACATGCAGTCACTCACACACACGAAATCACCACCAGCACGATCAAGGCTGCAATAGTTACGAAACCAAAACCACGCTTTGTGAGCCTTCGGTTAAACTATTTTTAGAACAATCAACAGGTGGAATGCTGTCTCGGCTGGTCAGAGGTGTGTAAAAGGAATATTCAAATCCAGCTCGGGGAGTTCATTCGCTTAACGAAGGCTCCGGGTGGGGGAATGTGTTATACTGCCTTGTCTTGTCTTGTCCTCTGGCATGCATTGTGTAATATCTGTGTTGTGGGATTTGCGAAGATTGAAATAAGTGTGCAAATGATCATTTCAACCCATGTCTTCTTCCCCTTTAGCGTTATTAAGGGAAGGTGTGATGAGCTGGGTGCGAGGCCGCAAGGGCTGCTCACAGGCCGTGATCGGTCGTGTGGTGTGGCATCAGTCCCGCTGTGCTGAATAGCCAGTCCTGCATCATCACTAGAGTAGGGGGTTTGGATCGTCTTTAGTAGCTGTACTGTACACAGACATCAGATGCTCCAAGTCCTGATAACACTACTCTATTGAACTCTATAGAATGACTTTAGTAGCTGTATCGTACGCCGTATGTCACTGATGCCACTGAACTACGATCAGAATTAGAATGCCTTTAGTAGCTGGACTGTATACAGACAATGAATCCTTTAAGTCTGGAATCTCAGGGTACCAGGCTCACCATAGATAGATTCTATGACGTGGGTCCTAGAGATTAAGCCCTTCCGACTCCTATATGGCGGTTACATATTTACTAAAATGTTTACTGAAATGAATTTCTTGTTTTCCAAAAAGTTATTGATACCTTGTGAGATGGCTAGAAGAACACAGGTTTGGTTCCCAAACCTTTCCTCGAGGCACCCCAGACATTCCATGCATGTGTTCAATTCCACCACCAGCACACCTAATTCATTTTAATGAGGTATTTATTAGCTGAACCAGGTGTGCTGGTGGTGGAATTGAACAAATGCATGGAATGGCTGGGGTGCCTCGAGGAGAGGTTTGGAAATAGCTATGCTAACACAGTTTGACAGACATAAAATCATGGTTTTGCGTCAGCAAGGCAATTCTCAGCGAGCAATAGCCCACCTAACCGGATTTTCAAGATGTGGTGTTCAAGGTTTCATAAAGAAATAAGAAGAAAGTTGGCAAGTTGAGGACAAAAAACTCAGTGGAAGACCCAAAAAGCTGTCTGCATCTGATGAACAGTACTTAAAGGTCACTTCCTTGAGGGACAGAAGGAAATCCAGTGAAGTGCTTGCTCAGCATCTGGCACCAAAGTACACGCTTCGACCGTTAGAAGGGTTACAAGAAATGGTCTCGTAGGACGTGTTGCAGCCAAGAAACCATTCTTGCGGAAAAGCAACAAGCAGAAGAGATTGTGTAGTTCGGCAGTGTAGTGTAATGGTTAGGAAACTGGGCTTGTAACTCTGGTTCAAATCCCAGGTGGGGCACTGCCATTGTACCCGTGAGCAAGGTACGTAGCCTGAATTGCTTCAGTAAAATATCCAGCTGTATAAATGGATTGCATGTAAAGAAATGTAAACTGTTTAAGTCGCTCTGGATAAGAGCGTCCGCTAAATGCCTAAAAAACGTTAAAACTATTTTTTAAAGAGATCGCAATACGCGAAAGACCATAAAGCATGGAGCGACAACCAGTGGCTTAGGGAGCAATGAGTCTGAACTTGAAATGTTTGGTTCACAAAGACACCAGTATGTCAGAAGAAGAGTTGGCGAGAAGTACATTGATGCCTGTCTGCAGCCTTCTGAAGCACGGTGGTGGCTCTGTCATGGTCTGGGGGTGCATTTCAACCAACGGTGTAGGGGATCTATCAAAATCTATGGAATTATGAATGCTGAAAAATATAAACAGATGTAGAGGCATCCTTTGGGGAAACGACAGATTGGTATTTCAGCACGATAATGACCCCAAACACACAGCAAACACGGCTAAGTCCTATTTGGAGTGGAAGTGTGCAGATGGAACACCCACAATATTAGATTGGTCGCCTCAGAGCCCCGACCACAACATAATTGAAGCCGTGTGGGATCTCTTGGACAGGTTATGGCAAAGGCGAGTTTTGGCAAATCCTGCAAGAAGCTTGGAAGAATTGACCACAGGACTATTTGAAAAATGTACACGACAGTCTGTTTTGTTTGTTTGTTTTTTCCCCCACAAACAAAACCGAGGTCTTAACGGAACCATGGCCCGGAAACCGAGGTGTATACCAAAGAACCGTTTCAGCCCTAATCACCATCGTGGCTCTCCGTACTGCCGCCCCTGTCGCTCACCTCCCTCCACGGAAGACAGGTCAAACTTTTTCAGGTCTGGTTGCCCCAGCATGTCGATGTACATAGTGGGTGTGCCGTAGACCCAGCTGCACCTGCACACAGAGGCGAGATATACACCTGGTGAAATCACACACACACACACACACACACACACACACACACACACACGTGTGCTCTCTAATGCGACCCGGACAGCTCGATAAGTGGGGAAGGTGTGTGACAGGTATGAACGGTGTGTAAAAGTGGTGCGTCAGGTATGACAGATGTGTTTGAGGTATAATAGGTAAGTGTGACAGTACTGTGTGGGTGTGTGTGTGTATAAGAGGTGTGGCCGTTGTGATGGCTATGTTTGAGAGGTGACAGGTGTGTTTGAGAGGTGACAGGTGTGGTAGGTGTGTTTGAGAGGTGAGAGGTGACAGGTGTGTTTGAGAGGTGAGAGGTGGTAGGTGTGTTTGAGAGGTGACAGGTGTGGGAGGTGTGTTTGAGGGGTGACAGGTGTGTTTGAGAGGTGACAGGTGTGGTAGGTGTGTTTAAGAGGTGACAGGTGTGTTTGAGAGGTGACAGGTGTGTTTGAGGGGTGAGAGGTGTGGTAGGTGTGAGGGGAGTACCTCTCTTTCTCTATGGCCTCCAGGTTGGCGCGGCCGTCGTACCCGGTCGAGGGGAACACCAGCGTGCTGCCGTGCGCCGCCATCGTCATGCCTCCCCCCACCGAGCCGAAGCAGTGATACATGGGCACAGGTACACACACTCGCACCTGCGGCTGTTACCCCACACCCACGGAGAGACAGCTATTACCCCACACTCACAGGAAGTAAACAGGTACACACACTCGCACATGCGGCTGTTACCCCACACCCACGGAGAGACAGCTATTACCCCACACTCACAGGAAGTAAACAGGTACACACACACGCACATGCGGCTGTTACCCCACACCCACGGAGAGACAGCTATTACCCCACACTCACAGGAAGCACACAAGTACACACCCTCGTGTACGTCATTACCCCAAACCCACAGAAAGTAAACAAGTACACACCCTAATGTATGCCATTACCTCACACCCAGAGAGTCATATTACCCCCAACCTAAGAGACCGATATGAACCAACTATGTGCATCTCCACTGGAGTCATGTAGACTTTACGTGAGTGTTTGTGTGTATGTGCATAAGTATGCGAGTGAGTGTGTGTACGCTTACCCTCCAGTGGTAGCCCACACGCATCCCTATGAAGTAGGCATTGTTGACGATGTTGTGGTGGCTCAGAGTGGCACCTTTCGGCTTGCCTGTGGTGCCCTGGATATAACAGAGACACACACAACAATGATGCTGTGCACAAACCGTACACCTGTGTGTAGACTAGATACAGACTGGAAGACGACGTTCAATTATTGGTGCGTGTATGAGTAGTATACCGATGTTGATGGTGTGCGTGTGCGTGTGTGTGTGTGTGTGTGTGCACTGTACCGATGTAAACTGGATGTTGATTGGATCGTCGAAGGACAGGGTCTTCTGCAGGTCCTCCAGCTCCTGTCTATGCCGACTGTCCCCTGCCTGCATGACATCGTCCACGTGGAGCATTCCGGGCTGCCGGCTGTCCGTCACGATCACCAAGCGCAGGTCAGGCAGCCTGGAGGCAAACGGGTGACATCAGGGACTCTGTGTGTGTGTGTGTGTGTGTGTGTGTGTGTGTGTGTGTGTCTGTGTGTGTCTGTGTGTGTCTGTGTGTGTCTGTGTGTGTCTGTGTGTGTGTGTCTGTGTGTGTGTGTCTGTGTGTGTGTGTGTGTGTGTGTGTGTGTCTGTGTGTCTGTGTGTGTGTGTGTGTGTGTCCATGAGTCTCAGAGTACTGGTGTGCTAAAGCAGCAATGTCTCTGGATCAGTGTGGCAGCATGTCAGTATCCACATCACAGTGTGTCAGTATCCACATCACAGTGTGTCAGTATCCACATCACAGTGTGTCAGTATCCACATCACAGTGTGTCAGTATTCACATCACAGTGTGTCAGTATCAATATCACAGTGTGTCAGTGTCCACATCAGTGTGTCAGTGTCCACATCAGTGTTTCCCTCTGGAAAATGTCCATTATGAAGCACTGTGTGACAACCTGTTTGTAAATGCGTTGTACAAAAACAAAGACAGACCGATTGATTGATTGATTATACCAGTGTGTCAGTGTGTATGCCTTATTGCTTTGGTGTGGCAGCATGCGTCACTGCGTCAGTTTCAGTGCATCAGAGGGGCAGTGCGTCAGTATATCTGTACATCAGTGCATCAGTGTGTCAGGGTTTCAGTGCATCAGTGGGTCTAATCTGTGCGTCAGTGTGCCAGTGTGTCTAATCTGTGTGTCAGTGTGTCTAATCTGTGTGTCAGTGCGTCAGGGTTTCAGTGTGTCAGTGTGTCTAATCTGTGTGTCAGTGCATCTAATCTGTGTGTCAGGGTTTCAGTGTGTCAGTGCATCAGTGCGTCAGGGTTTCAGTGTGTCAGTGTGTCTAATCTGTGTGTCAGTGTGTCTAATCTGTGTGTCAGTGTGTCTAATCTGTGTGTCAGTGCGTCAGGGTTTCAGTGTGTCAGTGTGTCTAATCTGTGTGTCAGGGTTTCAGTGTGTCAGTGTGTCAGTGCGTCAGGGTTTCAGTTTGTCAGTGTGTCTAATCTGTGTGTCAGTGTGTCTAATATGTGTGTCAGGGTTTCAGTGTGTCAGTGCATCAGTGCGTCAGGGTGTCAGTGCGTCAGGGTTTCAGTGTGTCAATGCGTCAGGGTTTCAGTGTGTCAATGCGTCAGGGTTTCAGTGTGTCAATGCGTCAGGGTTTCAGTGTGTCAGTGCGTCAGGGTTTCAGTGTGTCAGTGCGTCAGGGTTTCAGCGCGTAAACGTGTACTTGGCGCTCTTGAGGCCTCCGGGCGTGGCCGTCTCCATCTCAGGGCAGATCTGCCTCAGCATGTCACAGTACATCTGGGTCTTAAACTGCGTGGGACACACTATCGCACTGCATCGCACCTGCAAGCACACAACCAGCTACGGGGTCAGGATCAGCCACAGGATCAGCCACAAACCAACCCCAGCGCAGGGGGGTCAGGATCAGCCACAAACCAACCTCAGCGCAGGGGGTCAGGGTGAGCACTTGTGCTGGGGTCGGCGTGTTACTGCACGGTGAACTCTGATCGTCGCGTTCACCCTGCGATGCGTTTACGCAATGGTTCACATTCCAGAGATCGCACACAAGCCGGGAAAAGCACACTCTGTAACGGTGTGCTGCCTTACAGATACAGTGCCCTCCAGAAATATTGGCACCCTCATTCTTCCCCACAGAATCTCTCCAGCTCCTTTCAGAGTCCTTGGTTACCAGACCTAGGGCAAGAGTCCAATCCTCCAACCACTACACAACAATGCCACACTCCTCCCTCTTACCCACCTTCTGCAGGGCGAACTCCACCTCTTGAAGCTGATAGGCTGGGTTCACAGACACCTGCAAAGAGAGACAACCAGCGGGGACAGGTATGTGAGTTGTCAATGCCTGCAACAGCTTGCCAGGTCGGGTAGTAGAGGCAGTAACACTTGGGCTATTCAAGTCCAGGCTAGATGCAGTACTAGATGCTCTTTAGATAAGGACATGACGAGCCTGGATGGGCCGAACGGCCCGTTCTCGTCATTATGTATTCTAACGTTCTTATGTCATTGTGGATATGTGGGTGTGCATGTGTGTGTTCAGAGTGTGTGCGTGTGCATGAGAAGAAGAGAGTGTGTACGAGTGTTTAGAGTATGTGTGTGCATGTGCGTGCAGGAGTGTTGAATGTGTGTGTGTGAGTATTGTGTGTGTGTGTGCGTGAGATCAGTGGCTCCACCCCAACCCCCAAAGGGTCTTTCAAGCCCCAACAGTGCTCGGTTCTAGAGCCCCAGGGTCGGACAGCATGGGGGAACGGGACAGGGAGAACTGGTCTGACAACTCCTGTGAATTGCCCATTCCCAAATACACTTAAATGCATATAAACACATTTCCCATCTCCCTTGTGCAAAGCTCTCCTAAGTAGAGGGGTATACTCCGTGTGTTCCAGTGCAGTGGTGGGGGCCGGCGTAATGACCCTGTGACCCACGTGGTGGGTGGGGCCCACTGTGGACGGCGGGCCCAGGGCGGTGGTCGGGGCTCACCAGTATGATGCCAGCCTTGGCTGTGGCGAACTGGAACAGGATCCACTCGTAAATGTTGGGCCCCCACATTCCCAGTCGGTCCCCCTTCTTCAGCCCCAGAGCAAGAAGGCCTGCGGCCGCCTGATCCACCTGTAACAGGACACACACCTACATCAGCAACACTGCCTCCACCTGTAACAGGACACACACCTACATCAGTAACACTGCCTCCACCTGTAACAGCACACACACCTACATCAGTAACATGCTGCCTACATGCCTGTCACATTACATTTACATTCTAGGCATTTAGCAGACACTCTTATCCAGAGCGACTTACACAGTTTACATTTCTTTACATACAATCCATTTATACAGCTGGATATTATTTTACTGAAGCAATTCAGTTTAACTACCTTGCTCAAGGGCAGTGTTCCACCTGGGAATCGAACCAGCAACCTCTGAGTTACAAGTCCAGTTCCCTAACAATTACACTACACTACACAGAGGTGAGCAGTGACTCATCGCCACTGACAGGCAGAGTACTCAATTATAGAATAGCGACTGGGAGTGGATGATCAGGAGCCATTCCACCCATGGAGACTTGAAGAGGAGACTCCTTAAATCAAATCACATTATTGCTGAATATACATTTTGGTTTCCCGCCCCTGAAAAAGAGTATTTAAAGTCATTCAGTTCTGAGAAGAGGATTCAGACGAACTCCACTGAGTCCAGAGTGCTTGCTGGTATTCTTGTATTACCTGTCATTTACTTTGTCACTGTCGGTATCGGAATAAAACCTTTTTCATCAAGATCGGAGCTGCGCCTTTTTTCCTGACACAAACAACCAACTGGCTGCTTACAACAAATGAGTACCAAAGCAGGCGGAAATATGGCTATTCTACGCAATTAGTCCACCTGGCCATTTTAACACAACATTTCTAAGAGAAAAGAATTTGAACAAAAACAAAAAGCCCAAATGTGCTTGTACCCATGCACAGACGCGCCTACACACGCAAGCACACTCACGCACGCACGCTCACACATGAACATGTTGCACCCCCAAAAAACCTCCAAAGACAGTTTGAAAAGCAGAAAAAACACATTCAGGCAAGACTGGGAATATGCCAATCTAGGGTGGTAAAAGAAGGGTGATTACATAGCAGGTGAGCGGAAGAGGCGGACCGAGAGAGAGAGGGACAAAGAGAGGTAATGTGAGAAGAGTGTTCGGGGAGGGTGCGTTTCACACAGGACTGAATGGATCACAACGCAGTGTTGTATAACGGTTCAAATGAATGTTTAACTGGCACGATGGGACCGCACGTGGGGTCTGAAGTCCAGGAGTACCAATCTGGCCTTAGGCACTGGCCTTTCAGCTGCGTCTCGCTCACACAAAACAAAGCAATACCGAACGCATAATAGATACTTAAAAGCGCGTCAAAACATTCCATAATAATATTATTGTTGTGTGAATGTAGCAATTAGCAGGTATTTTGTATGGGCACACACTGTATAATCGCATATATTGTCGAATATGGTCTACGACATATGTATGCAACTGTACATTCGGCGATCAATAACTAGTAATGTGATAATGATAACTAATAATAAAAACTGGCACTATACAAATGTGTATATATACGGTTGTGTGGAAGGTGTCGGTCTGGACACAGGAATCAGGGTAAGTAAAGGCCAGCCAGAGCACACAGCTGTGTGACGTCATCTAATTGTACGTCTGTGTTTGAAATCTGCTCTGCTTTCTAGGTGGCTGGAACACAGGAGACGAGCAGAGAACAAACGGAGGGAGAGACTGTTCTGAGGCCCGAATCGAAAGCGTCCGTTCAGCGTTTTGCCTGAAGTCGTTTTTTTGTTTAGTTTATTATTTTAGTTTGTCGTTTTTGGCCAGAACCCGTGAGGGGAACGGCTGAATATCTTTTTTAATTTTATTTTTTATTTCCTGTGCCTTCTCCCTCCCCCTCTCTTCCTGTGGGAGAGTTAAATAAAACTATGGTCTGTGGACCGATAACTCTGCATCCTGCTGTTCTGTCCCTCCCCTGGTTTTGTTGCATGGCATGCAACAAGTTGTTTGCAAAATATTTGGCACCCCTGGTCAAAATGTATGTTACAATGGATCTGTAAGTGAACAGAATCTGACCCAACTCTATTCATCACTATTCGTTTGCATTTATTACACACATTCAAAATCATTTTAAAAAAGGGTAAAAGCATCAACGAATGAAAAAGAAATATTTTGAAGCAACAAAACCGCAATTGAAAAGGAGTCATCAATACTAATTACCAATATGTTTCTGCTATGAAATCAACACTTTAATATGTTAGATTGTAAAGAAACATGAGAGATCTAACCAATTCAAAGACATCAGATTCAGATACTCAAATAGTTGGTGTCCGAATTTGCATCAGTCACAGAATTATTTAATTTGTCAAGGGGAAAATCTTGTCGAAAATCACGATGGCACACACCAAACAAGGAAAAGTTGCTTCAGGAAAGAGGAACAGTGGTTGCAGGGATAGACAGGACACTTAACAGGATAGTTCAAACTGAATCTACACCCTGGTCACCCAGTCTCAACAAAAACGGTATGTCGCGATCTTCACAAAGCTGATATTTGTGGTAGGGCTGCCATTCTGAAACCGCTTGTAACCAAAGTAATATGGTCTGACGAGTTGTCTTTTACTCTCCTACATCTGGACGGGTTTATATCTGGAGAAAGCCTTCAACCCACATAACCTGTTCCCAACTGTTAAACATGGTGGTGGATCTATTATGGTATGGGCAGCCATCTCAAGTCCGATTATTACTCTGCACGGTAGATTTATGGCCAAGGAATACGAAGGTGACCAGGCGCACCCTATGGTGCCAACATTGTTTCCTCAAGATGTTCTCATGTTCCTAGATGCCAATGCCCCCACACACACAGAATAAAGAGTGGTTGGATGAACACCAGGACAAAGTCAAACACCTTCCGTGGCCTCCCCAATCATCACATCTAAACATCATTGAACCTTTATGGAAGGTTCTGGAATGTAGAGTTCAAAGTAGATTTCCACCTATTTTCATCTCTCAAAGAACTGGAACTCTAAGAGTATGAATTATGCTTTTTGAGGATCATAAGCAACCTGCCCGCACCCAGTGGTGAGTAGCCTACAGGTCGATTGAAGTACAGTAGGCCAACATAGCGAGAAAACCTTGTTAGCGCACGTTACACCTTAATATATTTTTGAAGTGCATCAAGTTTTCATGTACAAAAGAACACAAACATGCCATGACGTGATGATGATATCGTGTTAAGAAGGCTTTATGGCTTGTGGTTCAGTTCAAAACAAACCCACCAGGATTACTATTCCCCATCCACAGGGCACGAGTGGTCACTGAATGGTTTGATGAGCATGAAAACGATGTAAACCGTATGCCATGGTCGTCTCAGTCACCAGATCTCAATCCAATTGAGCAGATCGAGAGATTGTGGATGGGTGCCTGAGACCATCAACAAAACACCAAATGATGGAATGGCTCATGGAAGAATGGTGTTGCATCCCTCCAATAGAGTTCCAGAATCTGTGCCAAGGAGCACTGAAGCTGTTCTAGAAGCTCGTGGGCTCAACGCCCTATTAATTAAGACACTATGTTGGTGTTTCCTTCATTTTGGCAGTTACCTATATATTACTATAGAAATGACAAATACATTGTGGGATGCGTATGTAAATAACACTGTAATGATTAATCTGTTAATTAGTTCAATTAATAAGCTAATGCCTTAAGTGCTAATTCATTTGAGGAAAAAATAATCGGATTTAGAAAATAAAATGTTAAATCTATTATCACATTTACATATTTCCTCTGCGTAAGCATGCTAGTGTGGAAGACGGAAAATGTGAATTACGTTATTCTGCTTCTGTTGAAATGCTGCCAAAATATCAACAGGGGAAATATTGAGTGCAAAGCTCTGTGCAAACCAATAACACAGGTTCTATCTACCTCTGCAATAGCCACAGTTCCTACTTTGCCTGAGACAATGGACCTTTCCGCCAAAAGATCAAGGGGAAATCTGTCCCTACGTGACTTGTTCTCACAGCAGGGATGGGTTTCCTAGCATTTGGGCAAAGTTCCAGTCATTTTCCGTCCAGATTTACATAAAGTACCGCCCAGATACCTCCTTTTTATTTATTATAAATATGATGTGTGTGTGTCCTGCGATGGATTGGCGACCTGTCCAGGGTGTATTCCTGCATCTCGCCCAATGCATGCTGGGATAGGCTCCAGCCCCGCCCTCCCCCTCCCCCTCCACGACCCTAACCAGGAGTAAGCGGGTTAGATAATGAATGAATGAATGAATTAAATATGACATGTAAATATGTAAGCGGGAGAACTGACCTTGTGAAGGTACAGCTCCCTTGCAGCTGCTCAAATAAAAGCTTTAGATTGTTCAAATAATCCTCTCTGATCTGAGTGGCTTTTTTTCCACGACACACACACACTTGTATTATTTGACATAAGAACACCAGCCAATGCTAGATACAGCCATCTTTTTCAACATAAGGAGATTTTAGCCAAGCCTATTGGTGCAATAAAGGTAACATTGTGTTAAACAAAGCGCAGGTTTTGTCACTCAGGTTAGGAAGTTGTGAGCATTACATGTAACTGATATAACTTCAGCCACACATTGCCCTTTGGAACAGAAATGTGGGGTTTTTAGAAATGGATAAACTCATAGACACAAATGCCAGACTAAGAAATTCAATTAATGGGGAAAAAAATAATCAACTACTTTTTCCCCATTGGTTGACAGCCCGAACAATGAGAGGTGCTGTAATGTTACCAGAGGCCGTTTCTCACTCCAGCTCAGCGGTCAGCTCACGGGGCCTGACCGGGCTGTCGCTCGGTCTCTGACATCGCCATCGAAAGGACTGAGCGGCAAAGCTTTTACGAATTTTATGGATGGAAAACGAGCGAGAAGAGGCAAGGAGGAGCAGGAACGAAGATGAAGAGTAGATGAAGTAGATGAAGTGACGCACCCCAGATGCAGCTAGACAATAACACAAATGCATAGGCCTCGTGTGTAATAAGACAGTAATAAGGATGCAGGATTGCAGGCCTTGTGTAATTAGACAGTAATAAAGACACAAAGGCTCACAGGCCCTGCATGTAATAAGACAGTAATAAGGATGCAGGATTGCAGGCCTTGTGTAATTAGACAGTAATAAAGACAAAGGCTCACAGGCCCCGCGTGTTGTTGGCCAGTAATGAGCGGGAGGTGGAAGCGGGACTCACATCCTGCTGGAACTGTGCGAAGGTCTTGCGGACGCCCTGCTGCAGGAAGACCATGGCCTCGCGGTCGGGCCAGCGCTCGGTGGCGTTCTGCAGGCTCTGGCCCACGGTGCAGGTGAGCAGGGAGAAGGAGGACGTGCCGTGGACGTAGCTGGTGGTGACCGGACGGGACGTTGGGGGGGCCGTCCACGTGAATCGTACTGCAGAGGGGTTCGGGGGAGGAGGGAGAAAGAGACGGAGATTTGTTTTTTCGAACAACTTGTTTTACTTCTGCGTTTTCCTTTCCTTTATTTATTATTCCACATTCATCCGTCCATCCTGACTTCCTTGAAATCACCACGTGTGTGTATGTGTGAGAGAGAGAGAGGGGGAGAGAGAGAGAGATAATGTGAAATCACTGCATGTGTGTATGTGAGAGAGAGAGAGAGGGAGAGAGAGAGAGAGAGGGAGAGAGAGAGAGGGAGAGGGAGCGTGTGTGGATCAGCAGTCTTACCCATGTCCCATTTTACCGTTATCTACGCGTGATAGTAACTGAATTACCACCTGACCTTGCAGCCTTCACTTGGATCAGATGACCCCACGGTGGCTCTGCTGTACCTCCGATTGGACGGCCCTTTCTTTGCATCTCTCTGAGGAGTTCACATTTTGTCTGTGCCCTGGGTGCGGGACACAATGAACCCCAAATTACGGGGCACTAGCCAAGCGCTCATTATTGACTCTGGGGTGCCACATCATCAGCAAAGGACTTGTGTATACAACAGATTAAGTGGGTCCACTTTTTTTTAAAGACCTTTGCACGATCAAACTGTGGTGGGCCTGTTAATCATCTTAGTGATAAATCCAATACACCCTGCAAGCAGACATCTGCCATGAGAAGAAAGGCAGTAGCCAGTGCAGTGCATAAACATGCATAGACCAACACTTGTATTGGAATTGGTAGAATTGACTGGAGTTTTCAAACCAGGCCAGTTGGATTATGAGATGGTTGCTTGGTTACCAGGTGATTTAGTTGGGCTTGCAAACCACCGCGTTCAAAAAGAGATTTGTTGTGTGTAAGAACAGATACTACACCAACAATGGGTATAGGTTCGGCACCCAAAATAAACTTTTTCATTATATTCTTTGCTGCCTTCTCCTCAATTTGACGCTTTTAATTGTCCATTAAAAAACGCGAATGGGCCATTAGAGATACACGCGCATGCAAGCTGTACTCACATCGCCCTGATCTATAGACAAAGGAATGTAGCCGAAATGGTATGACGTGGTTATTAGCTTTGTGACTGAATTTAAAATGATAGGATAAGATAATTATTCTTGAAGCCTTGGAACGTTCCTGCTCGCCTTTGTGTATAATACTAAAATGTTCCAACGCATGACAATAACTCGACGAAGACAATAGAGAATAGGTATAAAGGATGATGGTCCTGCAGATTGAACCTTTTGATTAGAGGGCATAACAAAATAATCGAGGGAGAACTCATTTTGGTAAATGACAAAGAGCATGTGATGTGATTAATCTTTTGCAATTCCGGTAACACTGTAACTAAGGACTATGTGTGACGTAAACGCAGATGTGTGCTGCGGGAGACTTGCAATTTTGAGAGAGAAAAAAAAATCACTGCGCTGCCCGTGTTCACCTCATCAACATTTTTACACGGTTTAAAAATTAGTTTCAAACGTCAAAAATGTCCCCCTATAGTCCACCCCTTAAAAAATGCCCCCTAAAGCCCACCCCTTAAAATAATGACCAATATAGGCACTATGAGCAAACTCTCTCCCAATATAAACATTATTAATGAACAGACATACACCCAATTATTCTTGTCTCTCCCTGTATATGAGGTGGAAACCTCGTGCTGAGAACCGACACAAATGCCTCCCGCCCCGCCCCCAACACGCCCCCAACCAGCCCCCAACCCAGTCCAACCCTATAACCAAAGCGTCCCTCCTGGGGTGCCAACGTTAGAATAATAATAAAGTACATTGAACTATAACTAATTGATACATATATATATATATGGTTATGTTAAGAGTAATACAATATGAATGGGTTTGATAGGGGAACTCTGTCCAGACATCGAATCTGACGTTACAGCAGCTAGCTCATTAAGTTGGAAACAGAGTTGTCGACAATTCTCAAATGTCAAACGGTGCTTGAGAAGCCCCGATCGTCCCTCTCTCGCTCTCCTGGGAGCATACACGATTTTTTAATTATTATTTTGTGTTCGTTTGTTGGTTAGGAACAAGTGCAATTCAATAATAGCCTTGATTCCATAGAAGGCAGTTGTATGTGCACAAACTCTTGTATAAAAATGTACGACTAAACAATGGAAACAGCAACATTCGGTACATTTCTTCTAGCGTCAAACTTTTGTCGGTTCGATACGTCTGGATACACATTTATCCGATACGACAAATGGTGCGCAACGCACAAGCGCCATTGAAACGCTATCAGAGCGCACAACATTACATTACATTACAGGCATTTGGCAGACGCTCTTATCCAGAGCGACGTACAACAAAGTGTTAACCGTAGTCAAGAACAGTTTAGCTGAAAGCCACCCTAGTGGGAAGTACAATTCCTGGGTGCTAGGAGCAACCACATAGTTAAACGAGGACCCTGTAGGTAAAAACAACATTACCCACCGCAACCTGCTTACCCACCGAGGACCAGATTAATACATCAAATTCTCGAGTAAAGATGCTAGTTGGCCTACCCATTACCTTATAGGGTGGCAAAACACTCAACCACTGCAAATGGTTAATTCGTACTGTAGACTATACATCTAGAAATAAAATAGCAGCGTATTAGTCAGAAATCGGCATTTTCGGCTGGAATACACACAAACACACCGCCCCAACCCCCCATATTTTCCAATAAAAAACATTGCCAAATTCCCGAGATAGGAATCTGTAGCTTTGTCCCAACTTCAACTCCCTTCCCCCAGAGTAGGCTACTTAGTAAGAATTCACCGAGAGCAGCCAGATGCTTCCGAGAAAGCAATCCTAAAGACAGCTAGCTAACTAGACAGGGAACACGAATAGAAGCAAGCGATCTGCTTATTGCATGCATCCAATTTATGGGAAATTGCACTTTTAATTAGCAAATCGTAACACATGAACCCCAAGTCGTCAACTTTAGCTAGTTCGCTATGTGTACAACTACCTCGCTGTTTAATTGAGCTACCGCCTAGCTAATTATTTATCCAATTGGCTAAATCGCGTGCGGACTCAAGGTTGATTTATTTGCGGCTGCAGTAATTAGCTAGATAATTAAGAATATGTGGCGCGGCATGCGTAAAATACAAACACCGACTTCACTGGCAAGTTTACATTTTTAACCAAGTCCCAAACCCACGGAATCACTGCAGCTGTTGCTTACCGACAACCTAGCCACTGCAGGCTGGAGCGCTGGAATTTCCACGGCGTCTGCAAACGTTTCGCACACTGGGAAAATCGGACGCTGGATTGAACTTCTCTTAATAGTATCCGCGATGACATTTTCTCGCGCCTACGTTCTTTTTCTCAGTTCGGAAGAAAAAAAAGGCCACTGCAAAAATGCTAAGTTGCTAAATCAGTTTTGCTTCTGGGTAGCTAACTTGTTTACTACTATGGCTGAGCCCGAATGGTGAATGGGTAGCTCGTTGGATCATTCCATAATATGTCCGTGTCTTTTGAAAGCCATCCAAGTAGGCTAAGTGCAACGCAATAACTTCACCAGGAAGTATGTGTACCCTATGCAGTTTCGTTTTTCTTATATGCTGTTTTGGGAGTACCGCGCGCTATGACCCAAACGAAATCAGAGGCGTGCTTTTGGAGTGTAAGTTAAGTCAGATTGGTTTATCCTGGGGTAGAGGGTGGGTGCGCGTAACCGTCCCCGCTGGATACGTTTCTCCAGCGTCGCAGGGGTGGGCAAGGAGGGCCGTATCCGTTTCTGGCTTTCATGCCAATTTCTGCTCTTAATTATGTAATTAGCCCAATCATTTACCTGATCTGACATTTCAGTCTTGATAAGCCCATGAAACACAGCTGAAGACTGTTCTTGTGTTCCCATACGAAACATGTTACTGTGGTCTAATCTACAAGTGAACCAACGTTGGCGTATCCAACTAATTAGTTAATTGAGCCACAGGGGTAATTGGTAGAAATAAAAACCTGCACACACACTGGCCCTCCAGGACCGGAATTGCCCACCCCTGCTCTAGCCTCTAGCCTGGTGAACAGGTCAGGGTATTTTACCCAAAATGCATGCTATTTTGGTACTCCGAGGTAGAGTTTTTAGGATAAAGCGCCATGGTTATTTTGGGCACCTTCGGGGTTAAAAAAAAGACACTGCCTCGTTTACCCATGGTAAACCGCTCCAGGGAGAAAGTGCTCAGTACTGATCTAGGATCAGGTTTCCTCTACCCAAATCATAACCTTAACCATTATGAGCTAAAAGGCCAAACTGATCCTAGTGCTGTACTCAAAGCAGCTTCTACCTATACTATAGCAGGGGTACTCAAATCTGGCCCACGAATCCATATTCGGTTCTGGTTTTATTTTCCTGCAGGTACGTAATTGAACAATTACTGAAATTGATTGGCCAGCGTGTATTCACACCTGACTCCCAGGTAAAGGGAGGGTGGAAAAACGGAAGTACTTGGCCCACAAGGACCGTGATTGCAGCCACCCTGCTACATAATCTACTATCAGTCCAATCTTATCCGAGAAGGGCCGGTATGGGTGCAGGCTTTTGTTCTAGCCCTGCACTAAAACACCTGATTCAACTAATTCACCAATCATGGTCTACAATCAAGACCTTGATTAGTTTAATCAGTTGTTTAGTGCAGGGCTTGAACAAAAGCTTGCACCCACACTGGCCCTTCTCGGATAAGATTGGACACCCCTGTACTATCTGGTGCAGGGGTGTCAAACTCATTCCATCGTGGGCCGAGTGTATGCAGGTTTTTATTGCAACCAGTGCACTACACCAGGTGATTTCACTAATTCACTTCCTTCTTCAACCAAGGAGGGGAACTAATTGAAATCACCTGGTGTTGTGCACTGGTTACAACAAAAACCTGCATACACTCGGGCACACACATGGAATTCAGTTTGACACCCCTGATCTGGTGCCTACTGCACAGTCATGCTATATAGCCCCACCCCAAGCCTGGTGGACTCTGGAACAAGCACTAGTGTAGTATTTTTATTTATTTATTAGTTTATTTGTAAGGGACAAGCACAGAGAACATTGGCAGCGGCAGAAGCAGTGCCCGATGCACTGTACACGTGTATGTAGCCCAGGGGTGGGCAAGGAGGGCCGTATCCGTTTCTGGATTTCATGCCAACTTCTGCTCTTAATTATTTAATTAGCTCAATCATTTATGTGATCTGACATTTTAGCTACATTTCTTGATAAGCCCATGAATGTCAGCTGAAGACTGTTCTTGTGTTCCCATATGAAACATGTTACTGTGGCCTAATCTACAAGTAAACCAGCATTGGTGTATCCAACTAATTTGCTAATTGAGTCAGGGTAATTGGTAGAAATAAAAACCTGCTTACACACTGGCCCTCCAGGACCGGAATTGCCCACCCCTGATATAGCCGAAGCTAATTTCCAACACCAGTCCCTTGATGGGCATTGACAGTTCAATCAATCAATAAAATAATACAATTAGCCTACATTGTTACAGTTTAAAATCAGTGCATATAATGACCGAAAACAACAGCAACAACAACCATACATGACACGACAAAAATATATTTTTTAAAGAGAACATGAGCTCAAATACAGTAATGATTAACGGTGTCATGATTACAATTTTGGCCAAGTTTTAACCAGGACTTGATTGTTGTGGAAAACATTTGAAAATCTTGGATTTGTTTTGAACTGCCAGGTAGAGAATTCCAGTGTCGTGCCTTTAATTGAAAATGCCGTTTTCGCAAAGGAAGCCCTGCAATGTTTGATTCTACGGTTTCCTTCCGATATGCTTCGGATGTTCGTGGCAGTAACGTAGGCTCATTATAACTTGTCTATTAACATTTTTTATCATTGGCATCGACAAAAATAAGTTACGTACACCAGCAAAAAATGTTCAATCGCACATGGCTGTATCGCACGTATATTTGTAAGGAAAATAAATGGCAGTAACTTCTGCTGAACGGGATGGGCCATGTTAATCGACCCTGCAGTGTTTGGTTGATAATTAGTGGCTTCTGGGTATATACATTTGTGCAGAGTTTGCATGTTCTCCCCGTGTTCGCGTGGGTTTCCTCCGGGTACTCCGGTTTCTTCCCACAATCCAAAGACATGCACGTTAGGCTAATTGGAGAGTCTAAATTGCCCGTAGGTATGAGTGTGTGAGTGAATGGTGTATGTAGTGCCCTGCGATGGATTGGCGACCTGTCCAGGGTGTATTCCTGCCTCTCGCCCCAATGCATGCTGGGATAGGCTCCAGCCCCCCCGCGACCCTAACTAGGAATAAGCGGCTGAAGATGAGATGAGATGAGATGGGTATATACATTTGCATGAGACTGTATGAATGTATTTAAAATATCAAGAAAATGGTCTTTACATTTTAGGCATTTAGCAGGTGCTCTTACCAGAGCGACTTACAAAAAGTGCATTTATACATGGTAAGATTAAACATAGTGCAAGAGATCAGTGTAGTAACTCTGTAATAGACATTGTTGGCAGTTGCACACCATACCTCTAACACAGGGAAAGAAAAGTTAGTATTTTTATTTTATTGAATAAAAACAACATGTAGACAATGGTGATGGTAGTTAATTAATGTACAGAGTCAGTGGTAGTGGAGTCTGAAGAGGTGGGTTTTTAGTCTCTTGAGGAAGATGGCCAGTGATTCTGCGGTCCTGACCAAGTGCGGAAGATCATTCCACCACCGGGGCGGGGGTCAGAACAGAGAAGAGGCTCGATCCTGTGTGTACTTAGGTTGGTTGAACGCCAGACGTGCGGCAGCATTCTGCACCAGTTGCAGCGGCTTGATGGCACAGGCCGGTAAGCCTGCCGGCAAGGAATTTCAGTAGTCCAGACGTTTGATCACCGGTGAATCAGTCATCAGTGATAGGTTAGTGACACGTGGGTTATCAATATGTGGGTCATCAAGAAGATGTTTGAAGTTGACGCATGAAATATCTGATGATGCAAGAATTCCGACTTGCAGAGTTCTCTCACGTTCTCTCACGTTCTCTCGAGCGTTCTGAAGGATGATGCTCCTCGGCTGCTGTGCCGCGCGTCGGTCCGGACAGAGGAATCGGGCCGATTAACGGCCACGCCTTCTAGCAGGGCAGCCAGCGCGCTCATCCGCGTGACGTTTCTTTAATGTCCCGGAGGGCTTAAATTTGCTCCGCTTTTCTCAGTAGGTGGCTGGAACTGGGAGCGGGAAGCCGGGAGAGAGACGACTGTAAAGAAACCCGCGCGAAAAGTCTACAACGGGTCTAACGTGTGCCGTGTTTTTGCTGAGGGAATAATCAATAAAACGTCGATCTTCCCACTGATAAATGCGCACTCTGTGTCCTGCTGTTCTGTTCCAATCCGGGTTGTGTCACCGATGCGCGTGACCGACGCTCTCGTGGTTCTGGGGTTGGACGGGCGGGATATTTTGTTGCGATGCCTCTCCGGGAGTGGGACAGCTTATTGATTGGGATATACACATGACAAACGCGGTCTGATTGGCTTATCCTTATCTAAAATCCAGTGCCTGAACTCTGCGCTGGCAAATAAAGCGAAGGAAAGGGCAACTCTGGGGAGATAGCAGCCTACATAGAACACAGAAATTATGAAAATTGTATGTAAAGAAATGCAAGACTGCAAACTGTGTAAGTCGCTCTGGATAAGAGCTCTGGATAAGAGCGTGTGCTAAATGCCTAAAAAATGTAAATGAAAAAGCTGTGCACATGAAGGGACATCTACGTTGCTAAATGTATGACATTGCTAGACTAGACAGAAGGTCCACATTGGAGTGAGCTTTTTATTAATGTTTTAATTTATAGATTTTTTTAACTTGGAAGTTGTAGGGTAAAATGTGGAAATAAAGGTGGAAAAATTCAGATTTAATGTTTTAATTTCAGGCTGTAAGTGTAAGGCAACAAAAGGTGGCATTTTTGAGACTGGCTGTAAACTTTAAAGGGGCACTGTACATATTGCTATATAAATTAGGTACTGTAAATTACAGTAGTATACTGTGCTGTAAAGCCAGTAATACAATGTAGAAAATTATGTAATTAATGTAAGAATTACAGTTATTTAATGTAGCACTCAAATCACAATTATAAACATAAAAGGAAGTGGCTTCCTGGCAACTACTGCAAGTAATTTAACGTAACTTCTGCAGAATATGTTTAACAGCGCATTATCAAATAAATTAAGACCCAACTCCAATAAGTTAAACGTGTCTCCACGGAAGATGAACATGACGTGGACACGTTTGTTTTCACTTTTTATGACACGGAACAATTATGTAACATCAGGCCACTATTAATATTAAAGTAATGAAGCATTACAGAAGCACGCAGTGATATACAGTTTACATACCGTGTCAAACACAAAAATACGGAAAAGCATGTTGAATTTCAATGGCTTTCAGTAAGATATACTTTTTATTCAATTGAACTGCATTCCCACAACGAGGAGAGCCGTTTCAATCTCTTCAGGTTATAGAATACAAAGTCGCAACTGCATGACACGCTTCGTTGGCTACAGGCGAACAAAAACAGTTTACATTCATTTGTTTTGTAAAAATGTGCTTCCGAAAAGCAAAACCAGCTTACTGTACATTGTGTCCTTTCAAATTTGATTCCCAAAATAGGGTTCTCAAGCTGTTTTCTAAAACGGGTTTTTGTTGCAATCTAATATGTGATCTGCCGCCACCAAGTGGCCATCCGTGACATGGACTTCGTGGCTTTTCAAATATTCTGAGTAGGCCTCTTTGAAATATTTCATCCTCGCCCGCATATTGTGATAGGGACATTTTATAATGCTCAACAAGGTAGGAAACATATTTGAGCGTAGCCTATAGGATATAAAACATTATACAAATTGCGTAATATCAATTATTGGACGTAAATGCAACGAGGAGGGAATAATTACTTTATTTTCACGCTTTATACATACACTCTTTCACACTGTATACGAGATTTTCTTTCTTCCGTTTTTGTGGCGTCTTTATAATCGCTCCTCACCTGCTCCGCGAATAATTCCTCAAAGCCGTCCATTGCGATAACATCAAAACATAAACTAAGTCGGGTGTAAGTACTATTCTGTATCTCCGTGGCAATGGACCTCATCATTCCAACCAATAATATTATTACGACATTTTATGACGGCGTCTGCGACCTTTCATTTTTCTGGAAGTTGCCTACTGTACACCCTCCGCGAAGCTCCTCTGCACATTTTCGTCGCTTTGACATCACTTTTGTCGTGCGACGTGTCATAAATTGAATTTTAAAAAGAGCATATTCATGAACTAATTCCTTAATTAGGAACCACAACTGTGTGGAAGCACCTGTTTTCAATATATTTTGTATTGTTCATTCATTTATTCAAGTGTTTCCTTTATTTTGGCAGTAACCTGTATGTATGCGTATATATATATATATATATGAATTATGTAGCAATACACTGTACACTAAGTCATTTGGTTCTGTTATCTCTGCTCGTGGTTTTTCTTACCACTGTTATGCTGACGACACTCAACTCCTTCTCTCCTTCTCTCCTTCTCTCCATCTGAGATGCCTGGCTGACATCTCTGCATGGATGTCCACCCACCACCTGAAGCTGAACCTGGGGAAGACAGAGCTGCTCTTCCTCCCAGCGAAGGGCTCCCCGATAATTGATGCTTCAATCACCGTGGAAGGCTCCATAGTGCAGTAGTCCCAGTCTGCTAGGAGTCTTGGAGTGACCCTGGATGACCTGCTGTGCTTCTCGGGCCACATAGCAGCGATCACTCGGACCTGCTGATTCTCCCTCCATAACATCCAGAGGATCCGACCGTTCCTCACCCAAGAGGCCACACAACTCCTGGTCCAGGCCCTGGTGATCTCGCGTCTGGACTACTGCAACCCCTTGCTGGCAGGCCTACCGGCCTGCGCCATCAAGCTGTTGCAACTAGTCCAGAATGCTGCCGCATGTCTGGTGTTCAATCAACCCAAGTTCACCCACGTCACCCCTCTACTCTCCTCTCTGCACTGGCTCCCCATCACAGCACGCATCAGATTCAAATCACTGGTGCTTGCCTTTCAGGCGGCTAGAGGAACAGCTCCCCCTTACCTCCCGACACTCATCACTCCCTACACCCCAGCCAGACCCCTCCGCTCAGCATCCTCTGGCATCTTGCGATCTTCTGCAAGAGACTCAAAACCCACCTTTTAAGACTCCACTACCACTGGATTCTGTACATCTAGCCTATTGTCATCACCACTGCCGACTTTCTCAACACTTCCTGTATATGCATCCCTGCCTTCTCATTGGGAGGGATGGCATTCCCAGTGTTACACGTATGGTATGCAGATGCCTACGACGATGTCTATCGCTGTATTACTGCACTGATCTTGTGCGCAAACTATGATGGTTCCTACCATGTATTAATGCACATGCTGTAAGTCGCTCTGGATAAGAGCGTCTGCTAAATGCCTAAAATGTAAATGTAAATGCAAATGCAATAATGATAACAATATAGCAATTTACTGTGTGTTGTGCAATAAAATGTCCTGGGTAAGATAAGGAAAGCAATTTAAAAGGCTGCCACATCTCTTTATTAGGTTGGCCAGCTTTTATTTGCCTAGGGTAAATTAAACAAAGAGTTTCAGGCTGCTGCGCCTGGAAACTCCAATCTTGGCACGCGCTGCACCCTGTAACTATTTGGCAGGAGTTTAGGACGAACTCTGCAGGGGTACTCTCACTTAGAGAGAGAGAGAGAGAAAGAGAGAGAGAGAGAGAGAGAGAGAGAGAGAGAGAGAGAGAGAGAGAGAGAGAGAGAGACAGAGACAGACAGACAGACAGACAGACAGACAGACAGACAGAGAGACAGACAGAGACAGACAGACAGACAGACAGACAGACAGACAGACAGACAGACAGACAGACAGACAGACAGAGATTCTATTTGTATTGTATTTATTGGCTCCTGTTGAACAAATGATTAAAAAACAACACGTGACTTAAATCAGAACGTTAATACAAAGCTCAATATCATTTCCATAAATAAAGAATTTGTTAAAACAAACTCTTATTTCAGTGTAATAAAAGTCACTAATAAAATACATTTTCAAATATGTCCTCTTAATTACTTCTTTAAAGGCATCTCAAAAATGTAAAAAAGTAAAACTCACGCAGACGACACCGTTAGATGCACCTTTCACATGCCGCGGCGTGTCCGAACTGGATTAGTCATTCTGTTTAGTTCCGTGTAAACATTGCAGCGATGTCACAGAAACATTGTACAAGCATTGTGGTAGCCGAGGCACGGAGTAAATATAGTGACGCTGAACACGCATTTAATTACCTCTAAACCGTGAGCAATATTTACGTTTAGCGAGTAACGGCATCCTTTCTTAAACTCGTTTTAACGCTACGAGCTTGCACCTGTTCTCTTGGATATGTTTGATCAGTCTCTGCCTGCAAATGTCTATTGTGTATTCTGCACTGATCTTGCCAACGCCCAATCAAGCAACCATTTCACCGCTCTCAAAGAAAGATGGGGACCCCGCTGACTGTGGGTCGCTGCGTACACAAAGTTTGTTCCACAACGAACGTCAAATTCTCGCAAATGTATTGACGAGGCATCTTGAAGCAGTTCACCTTCAGATTAGATTATCAGACCGGTTTCATCTTTGTGCGCAAATATGATATAGCCAGATCTGGTCTATTAGGTTGTTTTAAGATTTGGCACTGTGTTCCAGTACAGTTTACCTCTCTCTCCCTCTCCCTCCACCCACTCCTGAGTCGCCATGGGAGAGGCTTTTCAGGCTTTTCTCCATCTCAGAAGGGGCTCATTTCAGAACTGCATTACAACATCGTGTCCCTGTCTGATCCCAACGTTTCCAGGACAACGTCCAAATGGGAACACGAGTTGGGGGCTGGAGTTAATGGATGATTTGTGGAGGGGAGTACATTAATCTTCACCATGTGCTCGGCTCAGCCTGATCCAGCTCAAATCGGTTCATAGAGTTTACCGAGTCAAGCTGAGCGGATATCTACCCACCCAGACGTCGACGCTCTTTGTGATCGTTTGGGTTTCTCACGAGCGGACCTTTCCCATATGTTT
Organism: Aldrovandia affinis; assembly: GCA_029706075.1. Classification (NCBI taxonomy): domain Eukaryota; kingdom Metazoa; phylum Chordata; class Actinopteri; order Notacanthiformes; family Halosauridae; genus Aldrovandia; species Aldrovandia affinis. Next base: position 731,702 of record JAINUG010000266.1, on the reverse strand, counting down.
TTGGTTCTGTAGGGTTTTTGGTCAGCTGTTTTTGACACACTACGCTCTAGGCATACAACTCAATCTCTGCCCATCGCCGGCCATCTTTGGTGTGTCCGCAGGTCCGCTTCCCTTCTAGGCCTAGCGAGACCGAGCACTTTTAGCCAGACGGAGAATACTTTGAACTTGGAAATCTGCCGCGCCTCCTTAGCACGCCACGCTGGCTAAAAGATCTGAGCGATTTCCTCATTCTTGAGAAAATTCTAAAAGTATACACTTAGAGGAGCCCTGTGGTTTGAACCTGCAACTTCACAAGTCCAGTTACTCTGATTTATGTTTTTTTTAGTACCTTACGCCATCCAAATATGCATTCAGTTTTATTGTAGTGAAAGCAAATGTCATAACTTGCTCTTCGCAAGCCTTGGCGCTTGCTCTTCATCGGACATGACGAAATTGCCAGTTCGCTATTGAAAGGATTATTCGCGTTAAAGGGGGAAAAAGCTGACGATCTGATTGGCCACGACGAACCAAACCCTCACCACACCAGGGCTGGACTGGGATCAAAAACCAACCCTCTTTCACAACTGCCCTGCAAGCGCGCTACTGCCTCTTGTGACGACACTACCGGAACAGAAAAGGATTAGCGATAGTTAGGGAGAGGCTCCTGGATTGGCGATACTGTCTGTGCATTGCGCTTCAACAACGAAACTAGCGCCCCCCTATGCCTAGACCAAAACATGGCAACATGAGTCACCGTGTTCGATAGATTTTGCAAACTGGTTATCTAGTTATTTTTAAATGTAAAGTTTTGCAAGAGGTCATGGTCAACACCTGGCCAGCTGTAGTCATTGTGCATCTCTCTGGGTCTGGTTATCATAGCACTTTTGAGTGAACCATTTTGGCTTTAAACCAAAGATGTGAACAGCTGCCCGACCAATGCTGCTCATACGATTTACATTCAACGTCCCTGGAGAGATGAGGAAAAGTCAATCTTTTGTGTCTTTAGATATTCAAGTGCATGTGTGCATCTTAAGCTTGTGTCTTTGCCAAGTTGTGAATCAGTTTTTTTGTTCTCATTGTGTGAGCGTTTCTTTCGTATGCATGTGCACATTGTGTGATTGTCCGTGTGTGTATCGTTTGTGGGGTTGTGTGTGTGTGTGTGTGTGTGTGTGTGTGTGTGTGAGAGTGAGAGTGCACGTGTGTTTCTTCAATATGTACATGTGTGCGCTTGTGTCCTTTGTGTGTCTGTGTGTGTGTGTGTCATGATGTGTTTTTGATGTGTCCTGTGTTGTCCTGTGTGTTTTTTTCCTATGCGTTTCTTTCTTTTGTGTGTGTCTGCGTGTATGTGCGTGTGTGCATGCCAACCTGTGTAAAACAGGACTCCTCCGTTCCTCCTCCACCTCACACGCTAGTTATGTACATGAACTCCACCCTCTCCAGGCCCGCCTCTCCCCCTGTAGGCACGCTGCGGTACTGCCGTCTGGGCGACGATGTGGAACCCGGCGTGGGAGGGGGCGGGGCCTGCTTCTCCTCCTCTGCAGGCGTCTGTCTGTCCAGCCAGTAGAAGGACGCCATGAGGAAGAGGGCGGCGGAGGAGACGGAGGCGCTGCAGGCATAAAAGACGTAGGTGTGCTGCCCTGTGCTGTCCACCAGCATCCCTGAGCAGTCAACACAGGGAGGGGACCCCACGTCAGGAAAGTCCGGGGATTCGGCCTACACCCAGACGCGGCGGAAACAAAACCGCAGCCAGAACCGTGACTGGTGGGATATTGCATCATAATGAGGCGTGGCCAGAGGCTGGTCACACTGCCCACGTGTGTCTCTGAGAAGGTTGCACCCGGCCCTGACCTTTCAGTTGCCATGGTGTTAGAAACCAGAGAAGCCCCGTTCAGATTTCAGCAGCAAACACACCTGGTCTGAGAATCTTAGAGGGGACAGAATTGGCCTGGCCACTCTCCTTGAGCTGGGATCATGAAAACACACATCCACAAACAAAAAATAAAATAAATGAAAATAAATTCCCATCCGCAGATGCAGAGTTATTTATGTTTACTATTTTATGTTACATTTGCATGCCAAGCGACCAATCATGAACATCGCAACCAGATGTTGCATGTGCAAGCCAGATGGTCAAATCCTGTGCTCCTTCCATACTTACCAACCACTAATTCCAGTTGGTAACAGGAGGTTCTGCTGCTGTCTGTGTTGCTATACCAACCATGGATATTCTGTATTGAGCCACGCCCCTTCACAGATATTCTTAACGAGCCAACAGATCCTTTACGGTCTAAGATTCAATAATGGCAGAGACAGAACTTTCAATGGTCGGTGTATAGACCACTTTTCGTGGCCCCTGACCTGTGATGAAGCCAGCGGTGACGTAAAGCATGGCGCTGGTGCGGGTGAAGGAGCAGAAGGTCATCCCCAGCCTGCTGAGGACCAGTCTGTGAGGCTTGCGCCAAACATAGCGCCTAACATAGCGCCTAACATTGATGACAAAAAGTTCTGATTGTTCAAATGTTGCTGATTGTTCAAATGTTGCTCATCAGACCATAGAATCTTCCTCCACTTGATTCCAGAGTCTACCGCATGCCTTCTGGCAAAATCTAGGTGAGATTTAATGTGTTTTCTTCAGCAATGACCTTCTTTTTGCCACCCTCCCATAAAGTGCACATTTGTGAAGTGCCTGACCTATTGTCCCATGGATGGTTTCTCCCATCTCTGCCATGGAAGACTAACTCCATCAGGGTTGCCATAGGCCTCTTGGTGGCCTCCCTAACAACCGCCCTTCTCACACAGATGCTCGCTTTTGGAGGACGGCCCCCATGCCAAGGGAACTAATCACACTCTTACAGAAGCTCCAGAGGAGGGGGGTGGCATCACCTTCTGTAGCGGATGTTCGTATACTCCCTGAGGTCTCTGACCTTTGAAATGGTTAAGGACTCACACGGGCCAAATGTACACCTCCCCCTTGGGCCAGCAGTCCTGTGGGTGATGCAGTAGTGGAGGGATTCAGTTATGTTTTTTTAAATGGGTAAATAAATAAATAAATCAAAATTAAAAACCTTGCTAGCTACTCACAGTAGTTTCACAGAGTACATTTCAACAGCTGCCATGAGTGCTCGGTTTGTTTACGTGATACTGGGCGCGTCCGTTTGCGTCACCTGAATATCCGGCACACTTTTTTTTAACGCAAATGACGTTCAGTTGTAGTGTCTGAAAACAGTTTAATCGTTCACTACATGGAACACTACATAGGGAACACTATATAGGGAATAGGGAACAGTTTCGAACACAGCCCTACTGTAGTCTTAGCAGGCACCCTCAAAATTTCGCAGGAATTCCATTTCCAGAAAGATACTTTTAAGGAAGCCCACGCTCACTGATAGGACGTGCAGGAGTTCACCCATAAGCACACAATGTTCCCGATTGTCCTTAAAGCCTGGCATTGCTCATGCTGGTAGAATTCCAAATATGTGCTTCGAAAATTCTCAACCAAAACAAAGTCTCTCAACCAGAGGAAAGAACAGTACATAATATGCATCCTGTAATTCAGAGCTCATTGACCCAGGGGAGTCTCGTGGGTCAATATTGATCTTATTCATCCACGGCTGTCATTCGGAAGTGTGTTCTAAGTTCTCCCCCCCCCCAATATAAAAGTTTTGTCCCGGGACGTATGGCTCTGAGCCATTTCGCAAATAACCTCTCCCATGTCAACAGCATCGATTGCTCTTCGCGCCGCAGTTATAGCATTCCGCTTGTTGGATGTTCCCCTCTTTTCTTTGTAAGCCTTTCACAGTTCACTTGAGTTCGCTATTAAGAGCCACGTCTGTCCCGTACCATTTGCTTCTTGTAAAAACACAACGTTGTTAGGGTTCGCTGGCTTTACCCGAAGTTTTAATGTCATGCGTAGAGCTATACTCATTCATCGAAGATTTGTCACGGCCCTGCCCTGAATCGCACGCGGACTGCCTCTGCCTGGACCACAAAAGCCGCCCCGTGCGCATTCCCCCATCGCGTGAAAAAGAGTGCGTTCATGTTTGGAGAACTTATCAGCGCTCCTTGTGCTGCTATCTGAAAAGGGCAAACAACAGCGCCTGTGACACGACGCAAAACTCCTTCCACGGTCATTTTAAAACAGCCGCGGCAGTCGCATTGTGTGTCTGTGCCATTGTGTGCACGCGTGCCTCTGTTTGTTTGTGTGTGTCGTTGTGTGCGCACTGTATAAAGGGTACTTCCATGTCAAATAAATCACCTGTTGACCTTTTGATTTGAACAAACCTTTCAATAAGATTCTCAAAGTTATTTGTAGTTTTTGCACGCACGCGCAGCTGTAGTAACCCAGGGGGCGCTGAAATCAAGCAATTTTTCATTATATGAAATATGCACGAGAATAACATGTCTAGTGAGTGCCTGAACTGTATTGATAAAAGTTTATAAATAAACTATTGATAACTGAACCACTATTTTGTGGGTGGGTTACATATGCATGTATAAAATACATGTATACAAAAGATCTGGGAGAACATACATTACAGAAATTATATATATATTGGGAGTTATGCTCCCATGTAAGAATGAACTCCATCGATGACACTGGAGATATGATTAAGTCCGGAAGCTCTTGCCCGTTATTACATTTAAATGTCATATGTTGAGAAGTTAAATACCGTGGTCTGGTCACGTTTCAGCTACCGGAAAAGCCTCGAAGGATGTTGCCCACGTTTTTGTTTTATTCGGTCGTGCAAAAGCCGTGGGTCCTCCGGTCCCTCTCGTGCAGTGCTCGAGGTCTGGAGCCTGCAACTTCCTCTTGGGAGATGACAGGAGGTCGTTAAGACCAGATCCGCCTAGAGGATCCGTCTGCGATTTCATGCCAACTTCTGCTCTTAATTATTTAATTAGCCCAATCAGATCAGAATTGCCCACCCCTGGTCTACAGCATACTTTTTAGAAACAATTATAAAAATGTAATCAATGTAAACAGTGACCCTCAAACAATATGCCTTGATGCCATTCTAAGCGCGCTATGAAACATAAGCACTCGTATCATGTATGTAAAGGCAACTTTAGATTAGCACCTGTGGCTATAGGCTACCTGCTCTACTCACCTGGTGGTACCTTCTAGATGTGCCGGCCAGAAGAGGATGGGCTCCCCCCATTTCTGGTTCTGTCTGGTTCCTCCCAAGGTTTCTAGGGAGGTTTTCCTTGCCACTGTCGCCTTAGGCTTGCTTTTGGGGGCATCTAGGCCTGGATTCCCTTCTGTTAAGTGTTTTGTGACAATGTATTTGCGAAAAGCACTATACAAATAAAATTGATTTGATTCTATGACATACAGCAAAAACGTGCTTCAGGGGAGAGTCAGGCCTATAGTGTTGTTGGTTTTCCTAAACATTTGGCGAAGCCTTACGGTTTTTCCTTTTATATGGAGGCAAACAAAATAAGTAATTAAATAAAAGAATGGACACAGCAATGTCAGATATCTAGGTCATTCATGAATCGTGTTCAGGTCAATAACCATCACATTATCCTGGAAATATATTCACAAAATTATTCCCAGATATACATTTTAACCACTGAAATCCAGTCACAAATACAGGCGCATCCAACGAGATTGAAAAGACCATTTGTTTTTAAGTAACTCTGATTTGTATAGACTGGGGGTATTCAGATCCAGGCCTTGATGTCCGCAGTGTTTGCAGGTACTTGCTCCAGCCATGCACTGCACAGCGGGCTGCTCCGTATAAACTAACAATAATTGACTGTATAATAATCAGGGTTCCCACTCAAATCAAATTTCCATTTTCCATGACATTTCAATGACTTGTTTTTGCGCCTGATGCAACAATGGACCTTACTTTCATAACTTAACACGTTTTCATAACTTAACACAGTGCAAACACACATCTCATTGTGTGTGTGTGTGTGTGTGTGTGTGTGTGTGAGAACAACCGTGGCAGGTGGCAACAACGATGGCAGGGGAACAGAAATTTTCTGGTTCCGTTATCAGAAAAGAAGAAAAAGATATATAATGTTACATGGAATCAGACATTTCCATGACATTTCCATGATGTAGAGCTTTTTCGTCAATTTCCATGACAGAATAATTTATGTTTTTTTTTCCATGACACGTGGGACCCTGAATAATAGATTGGCAGGAATCACCAACTGGATCCTCTTTGTTCTCTGAGGGGAATATTCCACCCATGAGACACTCCATATTGTCAAAAACACAGATGTAGTTTGAAGTGCCTGTAGTTGAGCAACAGTGGTTTATTTCCAAAGGCTTAAAACTTTAAATAAAATAAAAAAACATTTTATAGGCGCGCAGCTCTGTGAAGAAACACCTTCATAAATCTCTACTCGGCATACAGTGAAGACTCAAAAATCATGCAAGGAAAACGTAATTTTTTTTAAACACAGCATCACATTTTAATATAAAATGGACATTTTTTGTTGTTTAAATCATTACATTAGATGTTACAAAAACTGCTACTTAGTATAGACAAAAAAAAAAAAAGAAATCCAAAAACAGGGGAACAATGAAAGACAAAAAGGACGTTCCAAACCAAGCTGTTCCAGTTCAGTAACACTGACAAACGCCTTGTTTTCCCCATCGAGGCTGTGCAGACTCACTGAGCTGCATGGTATGTGGACGGGCTGATATGGTAGCGGTCAGTAAACAGGATGAGCCATCCAGGTGATTTACACAATCTGCACAGTGGCTGCACAGCATTGATTAAAAAAATTATACAAGCCCCCCCCAAAATGTAATTAAAAAATAAAGACCTGACCTCAACACAGGGGTGAATAAACACATAGAACACTCCAAACAATCCCATTGCAGACAGGTTAAGAGCTTTTAGTAAGTGTGTGTGTGTGTGTGTGTGTGTGTGTATGCGTGTTTGTGTACATGTGTGTGTGTGTGTGTGTGTGTCCGTGTGCATGTGCGTACGCACGCACGTGTGTGTATATCTCTGCAGGCTAAGCATGCAGGTGTTGAACGCTCTGAATGAAAGAATGGCAGAATGAAAGAGGATGGTGTCTAAGGATGATAAAAAGTGGCCTGCTTATCTCTGACCTTCTCTTCCTGGCCCCTTTGCCTCCCTTCCTCTCTCTCTCCCTCTCTCTACCTCCTCTCCCTCACACAGGTGCAGTTCAATGCCCACAGGCAGTTTCTGGGCCACCCTAAATCTGGGTGTGTTAAAAAAAACAAAAAAAAAACAAACACGTGCTGACCGATCGGTGATGGAAGGTGAGGTCGAGCGCCGGAGCTTGTGATTGGACGAGATGAGCAAGCTCCCGAACTACAACTCCCATCAGTCACCTGTGGCCAATAAAGCCAGCGCTGGGGGTGCCCAATCCACTTCCCTATTCCCACTTGTCTGGGTTTCTTTCCACAAACACTCTCGCATTGCCAAGGCAAGTCAAGCTTTCATCAGAATTTACGACACAAACTGATAATCCATACCAGCATTCTGCACGCAAACCCTGAGATACATATATATATATTTTTTGCTGCACGTATAGAGCTTATGAACTGAAACGTCACGCACCACTTGTATGAAAAAGCACCACTGGGGGGAAATTGCGGGCTTCATCGCTAGGACAAGAAGGTGGGAGAGATCCAGTCACCCATTGGTGGAACAGGGCGTGAGGTCACCGTGGCAGAAGCATTAAGAGCCAAGCTATGGAAGGCCATCAAAGGATGCCATGAAACGCCAGACAATTCCCCACAGCGAGCCGATGAACACAAAGACTAAATCGAACTTGAAATGAGATTTTTGCAGCTGCGTTCTCAGTTGTTAACAGTGAAACCGTAATCGGTATCCTTCAATACGAAACCGTAGCAACAAGGACACCCAATATTGGGAGCAATGCTCCGTGTGGTTTTCAAATTAAAAGTATGAAATCGGACAAACTCGTGCCGGCTCACCCTCCCCCCTCCCCCTCCCCCTCCCCCTCTATCTGCGGCGCTCAGCCAATCGCTGAGCCGGACTGGCGCAGCTGGGGTTTGAACCGCGGCTGCAGTGGGCAACTTGCATTCCGGGCAAATGCTTAGACCCAGTGCTTCATTTGTAAAATAAGAGATGCCGGGGCTCAACTCGCCTCCCCCAACCACACGCCCCCGCCGCCCCCGCGCGGAGGAAAAAGGGTAAACTTTTCCTACCTCTTTCATTTCTGCATTCTATTTACATTTGTAATGTTCACAGGACGTAACGCTGTTTAATACCAGTTTAAAATATGCGTTGTTGTCGCACTTTAGATATTTATTTTAGATATTAGAGCCCGGGGCTCTGATTCTGAGTAAGACATTTGCCGGGGCACAAAATCGGATTCTTGGCATTTGCCGGGGCTGTGCCCCGGCTAGCCCCGGCACAAATTAAGCACTGCTTAGACCGTTATGCCAACCGAGGCCAGGGGAGGCGCAGGTTTGATCAGGTTTGGGGATGAGGGGCGGATATGAACCAGGTTTGGGTGTTGGGGTTTTGCTTGAGACATAGAGGCAGAAGTGGAAGAGGAAGGGCTCACTCTACAGCTAGGCAGGGTTCCCACTCAAATCAAATTTCCATTTGCAATGACATTTCCATGACAAATGTAACGTTTTCAATGACGTTTGGTTTTGCGACTGACGCAAAAATGGACTTTACTTTCATAACTTAACACGTTTTGTTGCCAGTGCAAATACACATCTCATTGTGTGTGTGTGGGTGTGTGTATGTGTGTGAGAGAACAGCTGTGGCAGGTGGCAGGTGGCAACAACAGTGGCAGGGGAACAGACATTTTGCAGTAACATTATCGGAAAAGAAGATAAAAATACATAGCGTTACATGGAATCAGACATTTCCATGACATAGAGCTTTTTCATCAATTTCCATGACAGAATAATTTTCAAGGTTTACCATGACGCGTGGGAACCCTGGCTATGGGACGAGGAGGGGATCAGTGACAGGCGTGAAAGGTCAGAGGAAAAGCAGCAGAACGGGAAAGAGGTCAAAAGGCAGAGCCGGAAATAACCGCACAGATCGTCTTTACAAACCCTGTCCCTATGCCACCCCTGGGGTCACGCACACTGCTCTCCAAAGATGGCCCAACTTCTCCTCCTCGTGCAGAGGTTTCAAGGGGAGGGGCAACTCCAAAAAAGCTAGCTTTTAAGTTTCGTCCCTCTGATATGTTTCAAACATCCATTTCCCTGTAACGTATAAATGTGCAACCATGATAAGCCATGTGTGGGATTTTCATACAACTCCACAGAATTTACCCACAATCCAGCTGACTTTACCCACAATCCAACTGCATTCTCCTGGTCTCTACTCGGTCAGCCACAGAGCGCCTTGTACACGTGGCCACTGAGGTCAACAGTAGCTTAAATAGTGCTGTCCTCCATCCGCGGATGACACGCGACTTATAATACAAATGTGTAAAGGCTAAATGCAACGCCCACTCACATCCCCATTGCCATGTGACATCGCACCACACTGGAGTCAGTGTACAGAGTGGGCCACCAGGGGGCAGCTGCCCTCCAGTGGAAAATTGGCATAAGACCCAAAGTGGATGGAGCAGCCACATGTTGTCAATCACTGACTTGTTGGAACCGATCGGAAGCAGTTAAGTGTCTGGCACTGCTGCTAATAAAGATGACGATGACCGATGATGGGTGAGGTGAGAGGCAGGAGAAAGCGGGGAGGGGGGGAAGGAGCAAAGGTATAGCTTAAATGGTTAAAGGGTAGTGGGCGGGGGAGCAGGTCTGCCATGCGACGTCTTGATCCTGCCCACAGTGTGTCTGTGGAGCCACGGCCATCATTATCAGTGGCAATAACACCGTGACTTAGGGCTTACTGATCATGATAATGACGCTAAAGCATCTCTTTTCAAATCACAATTAAGACTCCATTTTAGTTATTTTTCCTGTTAGTTTTCCCTTCCGGTGGTCTGTTAAGCCTCATGAGCCTCAAGGACTATTTGTTTTTGTTTTTCTCTGTATCCCACCTGTATTTTCCAGGAGTTAATCTCGACCGCCTTTTAAGGGGTCAGGGAATAATTTCCCAGTTTTCCCACACTGGCTCCAATGGTTTTCCGGTTTTTTTATTCCCTCTGGAAAATGCCAATTGTGAACCGCTGTGTGACAACCTGTTTGTAAATGGTGCTATACACAAAGAAAGATTGATTGATTGATTGATTGATTGATTGATTGTGGAGTGTGGGCGTATGGGTGTGTGTGTGTGAGGGGGTTTTATGTATCCAGGAGGAATGGGCCGGGGGTGTCTGCGAGGAGGGGCGGAACGGGCCGACTGCATACGGAGGTTCTGGCCCGTGGGTTCGGCCTCACATCCGCGACCCTCGCTCCTGGAGAATCTGCAGGGAAAACGGACAGATTAGCAGGTGGACAGACACGCAGACGGACAGGCGGCGGGACGGACGCCCACTTATTCCACTCTTGTAAGTTGAGAGGGAAAGCTGTGTGTTGCGTTTGGGGCCGTGGCTGATGCACACCGCAAAACACAAATGAGCAAAACAGCAAATCAGGATATTTATTAGGGATGGAACTGTAATAAGTCACTTTTATCATTAGTGTGCTGTTAGTCGTTGACAGTGCATCCACAAGAACTTAAGAAATCAATTTTGGATCCAAAATGGTCTTAGCTTTCTAGAGACTTAGCTGGTTACAAACAGCAATTCCTGCATTTATTGATACTACTTCCTACAGTCCATTTTTGTCTGGCAGTGTAGTATAATGGTTAGGGAGCTGGGCTTGTAACTCAGAGGTTGCAGGGTCAATTCCCAGGTGGGGGCACTGCCGTTGCACCTTTGAGCGAGGTACTTAACCTGAATTGCTTCAGTAAAATATCCAGCTGTATAAATTGATTGTATGTAAAGAAATGTAAACTGTGTAAGTCGCTCTGAATTAGAGCGTCTGCTAAATGCCTAAAATGGAATGTAATGGAATGTAATTTTTACAGAATGGGTCCCCGAGCTGGCCTGATGTGTGTGTGTGCGTGTGCGTGTGCGCGTGTGGGGCATTGTGGGACAGCGGCCCTCCAAGGAGACAGAGCTGTTCAGTTTTCACATCATTCATTTTGCGCCAATACAGAGAAAAGGCCCGAGTTTCAGAGAGTTGTTGTGGATACAGACATAAACAGTAGAAGGGCTGAGGTTGTACCAGCAGACTTTTAATATCCTAACACAGGAAAGCACCAGAAAACAATGTTACACAACCCTTACACGAGCCAAATGCAGAGTTAGTGGCAGCAAGCTTAACTAGACATTTACTGCAGGGGCATGACCAAGGATATTCGTTTGCTAAGCTTAAAAGCTAAATGCCATATTAATAGCACCATGAAACATGCAATTAAGAGACTATCCTCATAGTCTGACAACTTAAGTTAACAGATGTTCATTTTCAATGAACAAAAAACACAAACCAGAACAGTCCAAAAGCTCAACAGATGGTCAGCCATGTATTTTAGCCAATTCATATTTTGAGGTCAATTCAGGCAGGAAGATATGCATGTTCACAAACGGGCTGGATTGGGCGTTTCCTGCATAGCACTTTCCTGTAATGCCTACTGTCAGTCCAGTGTACAGATGCTGCCACCAAGTGGCAAGAGTGTGTAATGCACCTTTTTGAGATGATTGAACTGCAGTGCGGTGTATTCGGTCTTACCTTGGCTTTCTCACTGGGTTCGATGACAAGGCCGTTGGTGGAGTTGTTCAGCTCCCGGCTCACGACGCACAGGAACTCCGCCTGGCCCTCGTTGCCATAGTTATAGGAGGAGCCGATGCTGATGAGCTAGGCGAGAGGGAGAGGGTGAAAAGTGGGAGGAGCGAGAGAGTGGGGCAGCAAGTGGGGGAGGAGGTAGCAATTGTGAGAAACCCACCAGCCCAAATCCGTCACTTTTAACCGCTCTCCTTAGAGCGCAAACAAAACTCGAGACTCGTGAAATGGCTCGACCCACAAAACGATTCCTTGAATCAGGGTTCATAAACAGGGTTATGACAGACTAGCCACTCATTGGTGTCGAACCGGAAGTAAACTGCCAGTGTAAACAAATGGAGCTGCTTTGTTCTGGTTTAGCACTAATGTGTGGACACGTCAGTTTTATTACCCCTGGAATCTGGAATGAAAGACTGCGGACACTACGGCTGAATACCTCTGACACAGAGCACTTGAGTTACTTATTGTCAGAATCAGAAGGTTTTTTTTATTGCTATTCACACATAAAAATAAACTTAAATTGCGTAGGAATGTTTCTCAGTGTTGCTGCGGTACAGTTAGTCACACAGTGAAAAGACACACACAGTGTAGTAGTGCATTAGAGGGATAGTGCAATGGACAACATTATTACTGCACCAAAGTGCAGAGACAGTACATTAATACATGGAACAGACACACCACCTTCATTTTACAGCACATTCACCTCACATTTTAAAGTGCTGTCTATTGTAGCAGTTTGCAGCTCTGTCTGTTTTATCTGTTTGGACACTGCTTGGGGGGGGAAACTGTTTCTGGGTCTTAAGGTTTTTGGTTTTGACATTCCGACAATGTTTTCCTGACGGTCGTTTTTGAAAGAGATGATTTCCTGGGTGAGTGAGGTAATTGTTTGAACAGTATTTTAGCTCTTTTACCTCCTTTTCTCCCATTTTTGGAACGGCTGCAGTCCACCAGCTGAGCTGCGCAGGCACTGCTGCTCACCCGATCACCAGCAGACTGCAGGCACCCGCTCGACCAGAGAAATCGCCTCCCCGCCGACCAATCCCCTCCCTACCCGGGCGATGCTGTGGCCAATTACGCGCCGCCCCGCAGGGCCACAGTCGGCACTGGCACGGCCAGGATTCGATTTCGGATCTGACTGTGGGGGCGCATCTCTGGACAAACGGCCCAGGGCTTTAGCTGGATGTGCCGCCCGACAGACTCCTGTACAGAGATCTTCATCAGCCACCGCTGTGCTGCGAGGCCGGTGTGCTGCGAGGCCGGTGTCTGTGAGGCCGGTGTCTGTGAGGCCGGTGTCTGCTGCGAGGCCGGTGTCTGTGAGGCCAGTGTGCTGTGAGGCCGGTGTCTGTGAGGCCGGTGTCTGTGAGGCCAGTGTCTGTGAGGCCAGTGTCTGTGAGGCCAGTGTCTGTGAGGCCAGTGTGTGCTGCGAGGCCGGTGTCTGTGAGGCCAGTGTGCTGCGAGGCCGGTGTCTGTGAGGCCGGTGTCTGCGAGGCCGGTGTCTGTGAGGCCGGTGTCTGTGAGGCCGGTGTCTGTGAGGCCGGTGTCTGTGAGGCCGGTGTCTGTGAGAGGCCGGTGTCTGTGAGGCCGGTGTCTGTGAGGCCGGTGTCTGTGAGGCCGGTGTCTGTGAGGCCGGTGTCTGTGAGGCCGGTGTCTGTGAGGCCGGTGTCTGTGAGGCCGGTGTGTCTGTGTCTGTGAGGCCGGTGTCTGTGAGGCCGGTGTCTGTGAGGCCAGTGTCTGTGAGGCCGGAGGCCGGTGTCTGTGGCCGGTGTCTGTGAGCCGGTGTCTGTGAGGCCGGTGTCTGTGAGGCCGGTGTCTGTGAGGCCGGTGTCTGTGAGGCCGGTGTCTGTGAGGCCGGTGTCTGTGAGGCCGGTGTCTGTGAGGCCGGTGTCTGTGAGGCCGGTGTCTGTGAGGCCGGTGTCTGTGAGGCCAGTGTCTGTGGTACAGAGAGAGTGGTAAAAGGAGGGGTCAGGGTCAGGCCCTACCTGCTCAAACTTCCAGCCATCGGACATGGTGGAGACCATCTGAGTGACCTCCTCCTCCTGGCACTGCAGCACCCTGTACACATGCTTCACTGGGCCCTGAGGATACACCGCACACTGTTACCACACACACACTGTTACCACACACAGCACTCTGTACACATGCTTCACTGGGCCCTGAGGATACACACACTGTTACCACACACACACACACATACACACTGTTACCACACACACACACTGTAGCATTCTGTACACATGCTTCACTGGGCCCTGAGGACACACACTGTCACTGGGCCCTGAGGATACAAGCACTGTTACCACACACACACACACACACACACACACGCACACACACACACCACACACACACACACACACACACACACACACACACACACACACACGCTGTGATGTCCTGTTCACTGGGCCCTGAGGAATACACACACTGTTACCACACACACGCACACGCACCTGTGATGTCCTGTTCTCGTTGTCCCGTATCCTCTCCTTGACCATCCGTACGAGGGGCGCAATGTTGTAGAACTCCGCCTCCTCCAGGACACCTGCAGGAGACACAGGTCAAAGGTCAACAGGCAGGAAATTATAATAATATAATAATATACGCCATTTAGCAGACACTTTTATCCAAAGCGAAATGAGGCAACAACTTCATCCAGAGTCTTCCTAAGCCCCAGGTCTCACAGACTCAGGAAGTTAAAGTACAGTGAACACAAACAACATTTACAGCTCTTTCAGTGCCATTCACAGTAGCTCTCTGTGCAATAACGTGGACCGTGGAATCAATTGCAATCTTCCGCAAGACCCACCTTTTCAGACTCCACTACCACGGAATTCTGTACATCTACCCAATTGTCATCACCACTGCTTACTTGCTCAACACTTCTTGTATATGTATACCTGCCTACTCATTTAATTTTAAAAAATAAAATAAAATAATAATTTGACTAACCTTTTCCTTCCTAGTGTTACAGGTATGGTACGCAGCTGCCTACAACGATGTCTATCACTGTATTACTGTACTGATCTCTTGCGCTAACTATGATTGTTCCTACCATGTATTAATGCACTTCTTGTAAGTCGCTCTGGATAAGAGCATCTGCTAAATGCTTAAGATGTAAATGTAATGAGTTACCTTCCTCCGCCAGGTCCTTGTTCATAATCAGCTTGCCGTGGCGCAGGTAGTTCAGGATGGGGCCGAAGTAAGTGGGGTCTCTGTCAATCAGGTAGGCCCCCGTCTCGTCCTGGATTGCAAACGGAGGCAGGGTTCCCGCTCAAATCACATTTACATTTTCCATGACACATTTATTTATTTTTTGGCGACTGACGCAAAAATGGACTTCACTTTCCTTCACTTTCAACACGTTTTGTTGCCAGTGCAAATGCACATCTCATTGTGTGTGTGTGTGTGTGAGAGAGAGAGAACAGCTGAAACACAGACATTTTGCGATAACGTTATCGGAAAAGAAGAAAAAAATATTTATAACGTTACATGGATTCAGACATTTCCATGACATAGAGCCTTTTAATCAATTTCCATGACATAATCATTTTCAATGGTTCAAAGGTTTTCCCATAAACCCTGCAGAGGTGTCTTGACGTTAGGGACTGGAACAGGGAAGGAATAGGAATATACTTTATTGCCATGTTACAGGAAGTTGTCTTCCTGTATATCTCTCCTAGATACACACAAACATAGGCCACTATATATATGTATTCAATCAGAGAGGTCAGAGCGCAGGGTCAGCCATAGTGCGGCACCCCTGGAGCAGTTTAGGGGTTCAGTGCCTTGCTCAAGGGCGCTTCAGCAGTGCCCCAGGAAGTGAACCTCCCTCCGGTTTCCAGTTCATTCGTTTTTTCGCTGGCCTTCCTGGGATTCGAACCAGCAACCCTCAGTGAGCCCAGTGGCCCATAGTTACAGCTGCAGATCAGGGGCCGTATGTACAAAGATTCTAAAAGTAGGAGTGCTGATCTAGGATCAGGTTTCCCCTGTCCATATCCTAACCATATCCGTGATGAGCTAAAAGGCTAAACTGATCCTAGATCAGCATTCTTAAGTCTTAGAATCTTTGTACCCATGGGCCCAGGTGTCTACTCGCTTCACTTGACAGGCTCGTAACCTTATGGTACTGTGAGCCTGACCAGGTTGACACAGTGTCCCCCAATTTCAGGGATGTGTTTGGCCGTGCACTAACAATATCACATACCTGAAAATGCAAGCCAGCACTGAACAAAAAGATTAATATACCCAAGATAATCATGACTGAAAGCTTGCAGCAATCTGGGTGTGTTTTAGCTTGTTAGCTCATGTGTCAAGCATAGAATAGCCTACTAGAATACATAAATCAACTTGTATAGGCCTACAAGTTGTAGGTACAGAATTGTTTTTAAAAAATATGGCGATATTCAATACACAACACCCCTGTTGTCTAACTATCTAGCCCTCTAAATACTGTCACAATGAGGTTGGGGCATGCTTAATAGCTAGTAGTAGGCCTAATTTATGCATTGTTCTAGATTAACAAACCCTAATTATGCAGAATTTAAAATAAAGTGCCCTTTGATCTAATACAGTTAGCAAGCCATTAGAGGAAAGCTTTTATAATCTACCATCAGAATATTAAGTTTTTTTAAACTTTAACATGAACAGTTAAAGAACCTAGCTTATCCATCTTGGTAGCAATCTAAATCAACGCCCAACATGGCACGAGGTGGAGAGTTTGCACATTTCTACCCACCTTATCCGAGTCAAGGTCCGGATCATCCTGGCACAGTCGATACAAGAATGACTTGGGATCTCGGCAGAGCGTATGTTTGGTAGTCACGAAATAGGTTCCGCCGACGTTGAGCCGGACCCATCGCGAGCCTGGCTTATCCGACTGTTCGGACGGGGAACTGTGGTTGCTCTTTACGGGGAACCCGAAAACCTGCCGGCCCGACATCCCGGGACCGCAGAGAGAGCCTCTCGCCGGTATCGTCAAAGTAGGCGAGGCGAGCCGAACAGATCGAGACTCGGTCTGTTCTATAGTACCGGTACCGCTCGACTCCATGATGTGCAAAAAGCAAGTGTATCCGTGGTCGGGTTTTTAAATCTTGCTGTATCACATACACACAATGTTATGGGCTTTTCCACAGGAGATTTCTAGCTGAGCTCTGAATTTGGCAATGCTGGATTCCGTTTCTTTAACGCGAGGGGTAGCTGGACGCATCAGACCGGGCAAACAAACAAAATAAATTACGTTTTTTGTTCTTAAGTATGGGAGCTAGTTTTCAGGATGTATCTATTTGTACAAAAAAACTGGTCTTCCTCATCCAGTTGGCTAGGAGCTAGCTAATACAACAGACAGGCAGAACTTCCGGGTTGCCGCAAACTCGATTTGAATGAAACTTATTGCACAAACTACGTGCACTTAAACAGATGGTATGTAACAAGCAACCTACCCGGTGTTTTTCAAAAATAGAGTCGCATGCAGGTGGCACTCCATATCACAAATTACTCAGCAAATATTCTCTAACGTTGAATGCCATAGGCTCGGAATTTCTTCCGTGTCAAATGTATCTGTACTGGAAAGAAGAAAAAAAATGCATGAGTGATAATATTGGACACGGTTTCAATTAAAACACGGAATAAACCCCCGAGATATTTTCACTCAATGCATAGTTATTTGAAACGTTTCGTTCGTTTTTGATGTTGTCAAAATTCAAAACGGTATGGTTCTGACTCCATTTTTGTTGTGGCAGAATTGTAAGGTATCGGTGGTAGTTTCCTTTTCCTGTTGGCCGTTGGGGCTCCTTTTTTTAACCAGCAGAAACTCTATAAACAGTACTAAGTGCTATCCAAAAGGCGCTTTAACAGTTAAGCTGAACACACCAAACATATGTACGTTTCATATGCGTGTTCATCTTGCTTCTCGCCAGATAAATTGAAAATTAAATGAATGAAATACGACAGTTCTGACCTTGCTATTGCAGGTAAACTGACTGACAGGGAGACCTTCAGCAGGTTGTGATGTGCTACTAGATGATTAACAAGCTAGAAATCAGTGTTGGGGGAAATGCAATTTAGAAAGCTAGCTAACTATCTAACGTTAGCTGATGTTCCAATCTACAGTAATGTTGCAAGGGAGTAATCTAGCTAGGCAAGTTGCTTAGATGCATTTAGAAATACTGATGCTCACACATAGATCAGAGTGGTTTACATTAATACATTACACACATATATTCACACTCACTATCCCAAAGACAAACACACAAGCACACATACACACACACACACACACACACACATACACACGTATATATATTCACATTCACTAGCCCAAAGACACACACACACACACACACACACCAACCTTTCCCCTCACCTACCCCAGCTCTAATATTAACATGCACTTGTGCCACCCAAGTTCTGTCATATATTTTCATTGAAACGTTTACGTATTGTGTATTGTTATTGTCTGATCGTTGGCAAGGTGAGCGGTTCTTTATAAGTTTCTGCGTGTCCTGCACAGCTGGAGAAATTCAAGAACATGATTCCCATCGACGACCTGAATGACACCTTCTCTAAAAACCAAACTGGACAAGGAGAAGCTCCCGTACTGGCCACACAAACCCATCGCCGAGCTATGATCCCCCTCCCTCCACACGGGGCGCCCTTACAAATTACACCAGTTTTTTTCCCCTCGTTTTTAAAAAATACAAGTGGTACAGCTGTTGTATCTTTCTGTCACAAGTTACCTCTCTCTGGAAATCCCTGTTGTTTCCAGGGTGGGTAGAACCATCGCAAGTGCCAAGACTCGTCACCGGAGGGCACTGTTGTACTGCAGACACTTCAGTTGCTGAAAAACTTGGGGCAAAGCCTGTTTGCTGCTGCCAATAGGAAAATAGTTTATTGAACATAGGATCTTTAAAAAAACATATTACCACGATTGAAATGAATGTTTGAAAGCTATAATGAAATAGGTTGAATTACAAGAGTGTCAGGTTTAGGCTGGTGTGTGTGTTGTTTTCTGTTGAGACAGAAGTTTTGTATGTATGTGTTGTGAGTGAACACACACAGTAAGGAGAGGGGGGAAAAATGAAAAAAGTTTGGTACCGTTTAAATGCAAATACTGCACTGTGAATAATGAAGTACAGCAGCATCCCTATCTAATCCCCTCTCATTCTTTCCCTCCTCTCTCTCTCTCTCTCTCTCTCTCTCTCTCTCTCTCTCTCTCTCTCTCTCTCTCTCTCTCTCTCACTCACTCAGTCACTCCCCTCCCACCCCCCAGCCTAGGCCACCGTAACACACAAGTCTTTTGTTCTCTTTGGTTTTGGTTTTTGTGCCCAGAGAGGCAAGTCCCGATCAGGTGACCATCAGGTCAGGTGACAAGGCCAGTAACCTGGTTTGGGATTGGACAATAGCGGATTGGGGGGGAAACGAGGGGTTGGTGTCCTCGTTCAGTCTTGGCAGAAAGTGCCAGAGAAAATGTTAAGAACCAGTTTTTGGAGGACAAATAAAGCAGTAACCCCATCTTCACATAGCGACGTTACGGATACCTGTACCTTAGGTAACAGCCCCATCTTCACAGATACCTATACTTTAGGTAACAGCCCCATCTTCACAGATACCTGTACTTTAGGTAACAGTGCCTTCTTCACAGATACCTGTAGGTTATAGCCTTACATTGTGTGTGTGTGTGTGTGTGTGTGTGAAGCCTCAAGGTTTCAGTGGTGTGAACTAATTTGCCTCCACCTGTGTTCAATTGTAGTGATTTTGGTTACTTGAAAAGAAAGTCAGCTGTTCCTAGAGGATTCAACTGCTGGGTAGTGCATTTCAGAGTAAAGAATCCACCATGAGCAACAAGGAAATAAAGTTGTGGAATGGCACATATCAGGAAATGGGAATATAAAGATTTCAAAGGCTTTAAATATCCCTTGGATGGTGGTCAAGACCATAATTAAGAAGTGGAAGGCGCCACGCCACCTGGACCTTGCCTAGATCAGGCCGTTCGTCCAAGCTGGATGACCAAGCAAGAAGGAGACTGATCAGGGAGGCCAATGGCAACTATGAAGGAGCTACAGGACTTTATGGCAAAGAGTGGTCAATGTGTGCATGACAATACAGAAAGCTCTCTATAATTCTGCTCTGTGTGGTAGGGTGGCAAGAAGGAAGACACTACTCAAACAAGTCCACATTCAGTCCCTTTTGAGGTATGCAAAAAAACATTCAAGGTTATGAAACCAAGTGGCAAAAAGTGTTGTGGTCAGATAAAACCAAGATATAACTTTTGGGCCTAAATGCAAAATGTTTCTTTGTGCGAAAACCCAATACAGCACATCACCCAAAGAACACCATCCCTACTGTAAAGCATGGTGGTGCAGCATTCTGTTATGGGGGTGTTTCTCATCAGCAGGGACTGGGGCACTTGTCAGGATAGAAGGGAAATGGATGGAGCAACATACAGAAAGAATCTTTAGGAAAACCTGCTGCCCTCTGAAAGAAAGTTGAAATTGGGAAGGAGGCTCACCTTTCAGCATGACAACGACCCAAAGCACACAGCTAAAGCAACAGTGGAGTGGCTAAATAACACAAATGTGAATGGCCTAGTCAGAGCCCTGACCTAAATCCTATAGAAAACCTGTGGAATGACTTGAAGAGCTCAGCCCATTGACAATCCCCACGCAATCTCACTGAAGAGTTCTGTAAGGAAGAATGGGCAAATGTTGCCCAAATTAGGTGTGAAAAGCTGGTAGAGACATATCCAAACAGATTCATGGCTGTAATTCAAGCAAAGAGTGCTTCTACTGAGTATTAACCCAAGTTATTCTATTTTTTTATTTTTAATTAATGTTGAGAAATTTTGAGAATTGTTTTTCACTTGGAAATTGTAGGGTAAAATGTGTAAATAAAGGTGGAAAAAATCAGATTTTATATGTTTTCATTTTCATTTTCATTTTCAACAAAAAATGATATTTTTGAGACGGCTGTAGACTTTAAAGGGACACTGTACATGCACACACGCACTTGGTCACATACTCACACACACACATACACACACGCGCACACGATGTAAAACAAAGAAACTTGCAGCAGAAAAGTTTTGGAAGCGTGTCGTTGGTAGGACATTTGCAAACCAAACTAGAAAACCTGTAGGTTAAAAATTCAAAACCTGCATAGAGACTACTGCAGGCAATGTGTAGCCCAGGCTGCTGCAGTCTGACCCTGACCCAGCTTACACAACTCACTTCCTCTTCCCAACACCCCGACAATGAGGCCATGACATCATGAGAAACTTGTCGCCCCGGAAACACGGCCAAACAGTTGCCATGGGACTGCCTAAATGGCACTCCAGTCTCTTTGAGGAATGAAGGCAGGGGTTTTTGTGTGTGAGTGCCTCTGTGTGTCAGTGTGTGTGTGTGTGTGTGTGTTTGTTGTTGTGGGGTCATAGCAAATGAATGTAGCATTGGCAGGGTGTGTGACATGTATCTCCAGTCAGAAACGAACACAGGGCTTTTGTGAGGGGAAAACCGGACAGGGATCTTTGTCTCACAGGGCTACATCAGGAGAGGTGTGATGGGAGACATTTATTCTTTGTCCGTGCCCTGTGTCTGCTGAGCCAGGAGACTCTGTGTCTGCACCCTGTACTGTTAACAGCATACTCGATTATGCAAACATCGTTGACGATTACAGGACGTCTTGTTGCACTAGTACCGGAGTGGAGGCTTTTGTGCAGTTACTCCTGCTCATGTACAACTGCTGAATATATTTATGTACTGCCCACCTCTTCAGACTCCACTACCACTGTATCAACTGTTGTCACCACTGAATATTTATTTATTTTCCTTCCTGGTGTTACTGTTACAGGTGTTTGTATGCCTGCAATGATGGCTGTATTCTTTATAAAGAGCACCTGCTAAATTCAAAATGTAAATGTAAATGTAAGGGTCATCAGAAATTCATGTACATCAGACGTAAGAAATTCTCATAGAATGTATGCATCCCAAGCAGAAGCAGTTTTGTTGACGTACAGGGACATCGTATTTTTGAGAAATGGTTGCATTTAGGAATTTAGGTCTTGGGCTTGAAGTCTGGAGGCGGGATCGCACCTGGCTAAGGTTGCTGACCCGCCCCTCCCCCCCCATTGGGCATAAATGACAAAAAGGGAGAGAAATATGGCGATGGGGTGCTGGACACGGCTAGCTCATGGTGATTTACGCCTGCTGGGATGAGTCCTTTCAGCTGGTTGAGGGAAATGTCAGGGGTCGCCTGAAAATTTCTCCCAATAATAATAACAATAATAAAAATGATTGGTCTCCTGGGTGGTCTAGCGGTTACAATGTTCGATGCTGGCCACTGCGACCGGGGTTTGATTCCACCGGCCACTCCAGTCCGCTCTGGTTGGGAGTGCTACTAGGGGGCGGAAATTGGCTGTCTGCCCCAGGGAGGGGGGAGGGAAGCCGACACGGGTTTGCTGCGTACAGGAGTGGCTCTGGAGTACCGGAGTACCGGAGTTACGGTCGGTGGCTTGGCGAGTGCCGTCTCGGAGGAGATGATACTTCGCCTTTGTCGCTACCGGTCACAGGGCTATGGCAGCTAACTCATAATACAAGGGGGGGATTGACATGAAAAAGAGAGGGTGTAATTGGCTACTAAATTGGGAAGAAATGGGATAAAATCAGAAACAAATTCTTTTAAAAAAACTAGAAAAAAAAACCGATGATGTAGAGGAACGTGAACAGTAGAGTAGCAGTGTGGCAGGGCCAGCGGTGCATTGTGGGTGGCGATCCCGTGTGGGCGTTGGGGCGTGGGCGTTGGGTTGGCGGCAGAAGAAGCGCTTGTTTGTGCGGAAGGGAGCGCCGCGTGCGGCCGGCCTGCTCCTGCTCGCGCCAGAGCGCCGGAGGTCACGGGCCCCGGGGGGAGCGAGGCCGCCGAGTCAACACATTCCCCAAATTCCTCCACTTCCCCGAGAGGCGAGAGATGTCAGCACTCCACGGGACTTCTCTGAGGTGCCTCTGTCTCAATCCCCTTCCCCCTTAATCACCCCTCCATCGAAGACCTCTCTCTCTCTCTCTCACATGCCCTCCCCTCCCCTCCCCTCCTCCTCTCCTCTCCTGCCAAAACGACTCCGCAATTCGCTGGCGCTGCGCTTTCCTCAGAACCGGCTTTGTTTGGCAGCGGCGGCGGGCTCACCCTCAACCTGCCTCGCCGCTCGACCCGGGCGGCTTTTGTGCCTTTTCAGCAGGAGATTCCCCGAATGCCTCGACCGTCAAAGCGCCGCTTTCTTTCAGACGTCAGGCCGCAGGGGAGAGGGAAGCCGAACGGCGGCAAGCGAGCCGAATCCTCGTGTGACTCCCGACGAGAAGCTTTTCAAAAGACGTTAAGCCGGCCAGCGACTCCCAGACCCACTTTTCCTGCACGACACCTCCTTATTTCTCGAGGGAAATGCGATGTTAACGATTCTAGAATGTTCCCGAGCAACTTCTTACACGGGCAACACTGGGCCACAGAAACTCTGGAGTCTCGTTGCTACGACGTCCTCCATTCAGGAGAGCACAGACGAGCAGGCGCTCTTGCGCCGAAGCTCCTCCTGCTTCTTTTCAGAGTTCTGAGTTTTATGGGATGGTGGTGAGGAACGGTCCCTAAATGTGCAGCCCCCCTGCCCCCTCCTATTTTCCCTAACAATTATGGGATGGGGTGGGGGAGGAGGTAGAGAATGGAAGCACTGGAATATGTGCTCATTGTCATGGACACTCTGTTTGCGTTTCCCAGCTTGCTCAATTCCTGGGTGCTGAGGGACCCGGACACCCAGTGGAGCTTGTGGGACCGTCTGTGTTGCCCGTTTGTGTCGACTTACTGAAAGGCATTCTGGGCAAGTTGCAGTCAGAAAGCAGAGGAATGGGGAGAAAACTTTGCAAGATCTTCCTTTTGCTTTTGTGAAAGTTCACCGAGTTCAAAGACAAGCAAGCTCACACCCACTTGTACCACCCCCTATTAGGGCAAGGGAACCCAAGGGAATATGGTAGTATGCTGAGTAGTACATACTGCCAAGTATGCAAGTGCAGAGTGTGCATGTACAGTGTGTGCTCTGAAACAACACTACCTGCAAACACTCACAGAGACACGCGCGCACGTGCACACGAAGGACACGGGGCTCCAGGGAAATATTTTATTTACTGGAAAAGCAAGGAAACAATTAGCAATTTACCAGCCTGAAGAAAAATGACAGGCTGAAATTGCACTTTATCGTAAAAAAAACGAACAAAAAAAACATTTAAAATGAAAATAAAACAGAAGGTTTCAGTTTTACGCATTTCTGTCATAAGAAACAATTTCAAAACTGTACATCAAGCTCTTTACAAAGCACTTGGGACTTCCCGTGTCAGAATGCTCATTCACAGTGTTGCACAACCCACACACACCACGCGCACACACACTCACACACACACACACACACACACACACACACACACACACACACACACACACACACTCTCTCTCTCTCTCTCTCTCTCGTAGTATTCCTCTCCAGAGGAACGGCAGCTTTGAGACTGTCCTGAACGTGTCGAAAGTCAGCTAGAGTATTTGTGAGTGAAACACAAAGTGCAACCGACCGTATTCCCAGTCAACACTTGCCTCTTGGGAAGAGGAGGGGGGGTGGAGAGCTTTTTAAGTCACGCTACCCCCGCCCCCAGCCCCCACCCAGCCCTGTCCCACCTGCACTTGGCCAGCGCCCCGCCTCATGTCGGGCGCGGTTGAGGGCGTGGCTCAGTCTGTCTCCACGCTGCAGGGGTTGACCCCCAGCTCCTGTGCCGCCCTGTACACGTCCAGGAAGTCCTTGTAGCGCGGCGCGCACCCCAGCCACGCCTCCCGAAACGTATGGTCCCCGTCAGGAGGAACTCCTTCCCCCTCGACCGCGCCCTGGGCGAAGCTCGCCCCGCACCGCGCCGGCGTCCTGACCCGGCCCGTCCAGCGCCTGGCCCGCCCGCCCGCCAACGCAAACACCTTGCTCTTCTGCCGGTACAGCCAGCTCAGCGTCACGGCGACGGACGACTGCCCCGCCCCCTGCTCCGCCCCCTCCTCCGCCCCCTCCTCCTCTGCCCACCCGACACGGCCCCGCGCCGCTGGGGAGAGAGAGAGAAGGGAGAAGGGGAGAGAGAGAAAGAGAGAGAGAGGGAGAGAGAGAGAACAAGAGAAGGGGGAGAGAAGAAAGAAGGGGAGAGAGAGAGAGAGAGAGAAAAGGAGGGAGGGAGAAAGAGAAAGAGGAGAGAGGATTAATTTCTTTAAATAATATATGCTATTTAGCAGATGCTTTTATCCAAAGCGATTTACAGTAGTGAATGCGCACATTTTTCAGTATATGTGGTCCCGGTGGGAATTGAACCCACAACCTAAGCGTTGCCAATGCCATCCTCTACCTACTGAGCCACACATTTTCACATGGCTGGTGGGGGCCCATCAAATTAAGAGAGCTTGTCCTAAGTGTCCTAAGACAGCTTGTCCTACAAGTGTTCCAGACACTTGTAGAATCTATAAAAAGGCATATTGGAGCTGTTCTGGAGGCTCGTGGTGGCCTAACACCTTAATAAGACACATTAATATATATATATATAATATGTTAATGCTAGGCAAATTCAGGCACACTGGTAACTGCTTACCGAAATCACTGGTGCAGACGGCCATGAGGACCTCAGCATCGCTGCAGGGCTGACAGGGGTCTGTGGAGCAGAGGAGACGGTCAGACCTACACTCCGCTACATTCAGCAGTGTGATACTTCACCGCCCTCCGATGTTGGGCTGGTTTCCCTCACCCTTCCTGGAGCGCCACTTGAAGCCTGAAGCCTGCCAAGCTTGCGTCCCACATACATTCCTCCACGCAAGACCTTAATCTCTACCCTGCCCCTCCCGTTAACAACGATCAGAACCAGTCCAGGGAAAGGGGGCGGGGAAGGGGGAGAGAGACTAACATCTGGAGTGGTCCACACACATTCCACCCAGAGGGCGAGATGCTCAACCTCAGGTCCATAGGGATTGGGTGGGGGAGGGTGGGGGTCAGAGACAGCTAAGCAGGGGAGGAGGGGGGGAGAGCGGGTCGGCTTACAGAGCCAACACCCCCGACCAGGACGTGAGCTGCATCGCTTTCCCCACTCCTGCCCGGAGACACGAGACGGACGACCACATTGGCCAACAGGGCACGAGCCCCGATCACGTGAAAAAAACTAAAGCCACCAGATCTGGGTTTAAAAAAACATCTCCTCACCTACAACAGCAAGCCCCACCCTTTCCCACCGGGCCAATCACACGTGCCGCTCGCTGACACACAATACTCAGCTTCTGAGTAAAAACAGCAAGATTGATGGAGTTTGACGTCAGTCGTGTTTAGCCTCGATCCGAGCGAGGAGAAATGAAGGCTCCTGCATATTTGGAGGTTTGGAAGCCGCATGGTTTGGAAGCCATGCGGTTTGGCCACCGTTTCGGAGAAAGGAGGATGTGCCTTTTCAGAGGTAAGCACAGAAAAGGTTTCACACTGCCAATGGGCTGTGGTCCATTCGTACGTGCACTTTGTGTTCCCTCTGGTTCTGCTTCCTGTAAGCCTGCCCTGAAAATCTCACCACTTCCTTGCTGCTCCCATTGCTAGGACGGGCTCTAGGCTTCAACTGAGCCAATCACAGCATATTGACAGAGACCACAAAGGCCTTGCACAAAAGAAGGGGCCCTAATGGCCCTCCTCTCTTTCTCTCTCTCCCCCCCTGCTCTCCCTTTCCTCTCCTCCCTCCCTCCATCCTCTCTCCTCTCCTCTCCCCCTGCTCCTCTCCCTCCCCTGCTTTTCAAAATGAAAAAGAAAAAGAAGAAAAGTAAAAAAAGACAAACAAAAAAACCCGCTCACCTATCGGCGAGTCCACCCCTCGCCTGATGTTGACCAGCTCGTACTGGAAGGCGGTGATCTTTCGGCTGATGTCCCGGTAAGGGATGGCCTCGATGAACAGCGCCCCCTCCTGGATGCCGAAGCAGTGCACCTGGTCCCCGGCCTGCTCGGTCTCGGTCAGCAGCAGCCTGAGCACGCCGGCCCGGTCCAGGTAGATGTTGGAGCCGCGCGAGCTCGCCGACGGCTTGATGCACACGGTGAGGCGCTGGGCGGCCAGCGACGCGGTGTTGGGGCGCAGGTTGACGATGATGGCCCCTGTGGGGTACAGCCACTCCAGGGACCCCTGGGAACAGCGCAGGTACACCTGCTCCACGTCCCGCGCGTGGCCCTCGTGGGTCAGACCGCTGAGAGACAGAGAGGGGAAGAATTGCGCGGTATTTTTAATATACATTGTTCCCTCCTTTTTTCTCTCCCAAATTTCAGGTATCAGGAACTAATGTACACATATATATTGTTCCCTCCTTTTTTCTCCCAAATTTTAGGTATCGGGAACGTCGCCTCTCAAGTTGCCACTACACCACCAGTGCCCTAGGAACGCTTGGCTGAAGCCCGCGCACGCTATTTTACACCCAACCGGAGGGCCGCCACCAATCGGAGGAGTAGCGCACCTCTCGACGACAGAAAATGGCCGCCTGTGGGCACCTGGGCCACTGTTGACGGGTGAAATGAGCGCAGCAGTAACCCAGGGACCCTTGCACTACTTAAACCACCCCTATCCTTGGTGGGACGAGGGCCAATTGGGTCCCACCAACCGCAGACTCCCAGTGATGGTTGGCTGATGAGGTCCAGGCTCGAACCCGTGGCTGTGGGGCCCAGCTTGTACTCATGGTGAACGCCTTTACCCAAAATCAGGTATTTATGGGCTACAAACACCACCAGCCATAACAGCTCAATTCATCCACATTGAGCAAACAATTTCAAAACGCGATGAAACATCAAGCAAACAATTTCAAAACGCAGCCAAGTGAGTCATTTCGGATAAAAATAAAATACACTATATGAATGTGCACACGGTGTGTTATCACTAAATTTAACAGCCAAGCATTGGAAAATCTGAAGTCATCAAGATTGTATCTGCCAAACTATCTTCTGAATCCTGAGCATGCAGTTTCTTTTTTTTACTCCTCAACTACTTCAGTTGCAATCCAGGCGAAAATGTATACGATAGTCTGGAACGGGAACAGGCCACCTTGTGGACAGAGAACGTGCAGTTATCTTGTGAAGGGCAACGATCGATGATCTACTGTAGCACTGACAACTGAGGCAGAACGGAGCTGGGAGGCAAGGGAACGCGAACCTTCATCCAACAAGTCCACAAAATATAGTGTCATGCCCAGCATGGATACCACACCTGCAGTGAAATACCACTGCTGCGCAGACGGGATCTAGAGATTTATAGGCATTAAATTCATCGCACTGACAGCCAGTCTCCATGACTGAGACGGAACTGCGCACTGCAAGCCCATACAGACGAGAGAATGTAATAATAATTTACCGTCAATCAGCCAAGAGTTAAATATTTTTAAATAGATTGGACTCGGGGGGGGGGTTTACGATTCCGCAGTCAATGAAGCTGTGTTAATCCAGGTAACTGCTGGGCCTGGTTTGCTCCGGGGTGGTGACCAAGAGGAAACCTTTTTTTTTTTTCTTTTTTGCAGCGGAGTGGAAAGAATGCGATAAATATCCTCTCTGACAAGGTGCAAAACCCCCAGGCGCGCGCGAGCACTGGCTGCGTGACCTGTCACGTGCGCTCACGGTCAAGCTAATCTCCGCAGACGAACACTGGCTCTTTATTGTGGTTTTCCGAGAGCTTGTCGGTCCTCCGAAAATAGTACTGCACTTTTGCCATTGTGAGACTCAAAACGGATTTAAATTTAAAAACGAAGGACGCACAGCCTCCAGCAGGAGGATAAGAAAACGAACTCGTGTGCTAATATCTTATTAAGCCAATAGTACTTTGCAGAGTTTAAGAGTTGCTTTTAGTGGAATAGGAAAACAACCCATAAGCTTTGAGGCTATAGTTGAATAGGAAACCAACCCATATTTTTCTCGAAATACCATCTGCCTTCCATTGCACTAGGCGCACCACTAGTATTTTCCTCAAGGATAAAAGTTATCCTGTACACTACTCTATGAGGTGGGGGGGGGGGGGTATTTTCCTGTGGCAGCACGAGGACAGGGTGTATGCACCCCCACATAAACAGCGCGATTGCCCCCGCCCCCCCACAGTACACCCTTTTATTAGGTTGTTTTTATTAGGTTTTAAAGATCTTTTTTGGTGCGCAATTACAAACGTTTAGCTGAAACCCAGGCTAATGAACACCAGATTATTGGTTTAGATTCAGAACTCTGATGCAGAACTGAATTTTGCTCACAGTCTCTGAAGTAGGAAAACATTTCAACCAGATCCTTAAGGGGCGGTTAACCCATTTGGCATTCAGCCCGCCAAATAGATTCAGATAATTATATTTTTCAGTTCACTGGTACTCGTAGGGGGAAAGAAATACCCCTGCCCACCACAACTTCCTTATGGGCAAAGAGGAGTGCTGCCAGGGAAAACAGAATGAACTTTCCGTCCAAAAGCCAACGCAAAGTATTTAAAATAAATAAATACAATTCAAGACACGTTTCTTTCATTTTGGAGACATACGTACGGCACACGCGAGCACATACGTTTTACTTGCAAATTCCACGCTCGACGATTGTGTCATATAGACGAATGCGCGCGCAGGTATTTCTCTCGCCGATTCGAGCAGGACACCAGCCGCACCAGCTGGGTCCATTCGGGACTGATTCCACACAAAAAACGTCCATTTCTACATCATGGCGATGATAACGAGCTTTTTATCAGTGCTTTTAATCCGCTGAATTATTGCTATCACGATTTGTTAAAATGTATTCAACCTTTATTTAACCAGGTTAGTCTCATTGAGATTAGACATGTTTTTTTTCAAGAGAGACCTGGCCAACAAAGCAGCAATAGATTACAGACACTACAAAAATGACAACATTTAACATAAAAGCAGACAAAAAAGCAGACAATCATAAAAGTATTATTGTTCCTACCATGTATTAATGCACATATTGTAAATCGCTCTGGATAAGAGCGTCTGCTAAATGCTTAAAAATGTAAATGTAGACAAGCAACAATGTTCCAAGTTTCACATCTGGCTACACAAGAGCAGTCTAAAGGTGATTTGAGGATCAACTCTACCGTCGTATACACTGCATATGGCATAACATTTCAACAGATTAAAAACATATCGGTCGCAGTTCTCAAGTGGGATTAATTCATTAGTTAGCCCACTTCAAGGAAGTTAGCCAGCTCAACTAAAATCGGGCACAAAATAACAACTTCTCAGAAGAAATCGACTTCTTACACACGCGCGAGCGTCCTAAATCAGTTTCATAGCACCCTATTCCTAATCTTGGGGGCCCCAAGAAATCTGAAAAAAAGGAGCGTTAATCTCCTCGGGTACGTCGTCTCGAAAAGCTTTCGCGGCGCAAGGAAAATCTGCTTTGACATATCTGTCAGGCCATTGTCAGAGGGGGACTTTGAGCAGACCTCCAGTGCGGAAACCTCTGTCATAGCTAACTTGCACTCGTCCAAGGCTGGAACTTAATTATATTGTCAGCTGCAGTGGCTGGCTAGCTAGAATGTCTTACATTTTAGTGTGATCACAATTTAATGACCGAAGTTGGCACTGCGCGACCATAATTACAGAAACATGCACATGCCTCAATGGACTATTCGCAGCTCGCCATTTTTGTTTTCTACGCAAAATCGCAAAATAGTCTCGATAGACACCGTTTCAGAACGCTACACTGGTTTTTGAAAAGGAATTCTACAAGATGCGTAGGGCAAATAAAAAAGTATTGGAGAACAACCAGACATATGTTACATTACAGGAAAGAATAAGCGTGCACAACAGAAACTCAAATGCACCAGCCCCCCTTTTTTACTGCCATGGGCATAGCGAAGGAATATCCGAACAAAAATGGTATGTTTAGAAGTTAGCCAATAGCAGATAGTGTAACAGGTGCTTCGCTGGGCAGACTATACTCTGCCCTTACGGCGGTTTAACCGTGCGTCCTAAAAACAGCCCAGGTGCATCGACACTTTGATTATCCGTGTTCGCTACCGACATTGTCGCGAAACTCAGCCATAAACGTTTTGGCTCGAAGTAGCCTAAGCTACAGCATTTTTTAAACATCCAAGATTCCGTAAAGTACACAACAAAATGGACACAGCCTACTTCGTTTAGGGCTTAGTAGGATATGTGTTGTTTAAAAGACCAGGACAGTGCACCGGGCAACGGCAGAATCTAGAGGCAGAGGTGTTGTGAAGTCACCGTGACCGAATAAGTACAGCGACAGTGATTCTCGCCCCGTAGACCTAATACTGACAGGTAAACAGTACAGAGAAACCAGTCTCGTGTTTCACTCGCACCTTCCTTTCCAGCTGCACTGGTCGCTGGAGTACTGGGAACAGGTTGTCCGGCAGAGCAGCAACACCGCCACCAAGCACGCCAAAAGCGACGAGAGCATGTCCGCCCCGCCGCCGCTCCACGCCTTCATCGCAACTGTGCTCCTTTGTCTTGGTGTAAAATAAATCCAGCGCGATCGCTCCAGCTACATCGTCTTCGTGTTGTCATGTGTTCGTGTTGCAAGTCCACTGGTGCGTCTTTGCGCTTTTTGCGGGGGGGATTTAATAACTCTCCGGTGGCGCCCACGTCTGGCTCGGCGTACCTGGGTGCCTGTGACGGAACTTGAGCGAGCGAGCTACTCTACTCTACTCTCCCAGCTCCACGTCACCGCCTCCGCACAGCTGACTGCCTGCGACAGCGCGCAGCGCGCCTCGAGCCACGCCTGCTCAACGGCTCACAGGCTTCGAGCGATCACAAAACGAGTGACTTTATTCATGAATTGTGCGCCTTAACCAGCAAGAGTTCTAATAGTGATATTCCGGTGAAATGTCATGTGACGGATGTGACAACGTAGTTCTCAGTTTGATCATTCCCGTTTATGTCTGATAAAAGTACACACGAAAATGACGAATCGAGTATATTTTGGGGGATTTTTGGTGGCAAATAGTGATTCACTATTTCAGAGCAGCTGCCTACCGTAGCCCACTGATATTTGATAATGTTTTGATTAAGATAGGCTACTTCAAAATGTAGAATTTAAACGACTCCTGACCATTGGTTCTACAAGGCCACTGCAACGAATGTTTCCCATTCAGCTCCGTCATTGCACACAACATACACAAATGGCAAATATTAACGCAAATAACCACTCTTGTATTAATAGACAGGTAATTGCATTGTATGCAATTATAATGACTGGTTATGTAGGCTGTACTTCCCAGAGCAACATAAGCAGTTTGGTTAACTTTGGGTCCCAAGAAAGGTATATCCACTCACCCAATAATGCAATATAAGATAAGATACATTGTATTGTCCCTTCGGAGAGAAATTAGCCGTGGACACCCAAGTGCAGCCACACACACAAAGCCACTGAAACACAAGAGAATAATGACATAACAGAATAAAAGTAAGAATGAATACTGAGCGAGAATGAATCAATGACCGCACACAGGGGCCATTGAGCGCGAGCAGTGCAAACAGAAACCCGAGAACACGCTGAGCGCGAGCTGAGGGTCACGCCATAAAGACATTAAAGAGTGAACGCGCGGCCGGGCAGCGCGCGGCATTCTGTAGAGCGGCGATGCACGCTCCACTCCGCCGGGTCACGTGCACCTCTTTTTAAGCCCCCAATAATAAGGGCTCGCCGCCCCCCTTCCTGGCGACCTCTACCCTTTGACCTGACCGCGGAGCCATTTTTCACCCCTTATCGTACACACCGCCACTCGTGTGCTCTCAAGCTCTCCACAGGTTCGAGCCACGGGCCTTCTAGCACAGCCCCCCCCCACCGCTTTTAACTCCAACCTACTCCAACCCCAGTTTACAACTTGTGAATTGCAATGAGCTGTTACACGTTCCGAATCAGGCACTTTTAATGTCCATTCAAGGATGAATTACCCATTAAGGCCAGACTATGTCAGAAGTAGCAGAAAGTCCACGAAGAACGAATGTCCCATATTCACATCCCAGGACTTTTAATCAGTCAGGTGAGTTCTCAGACAACGAATGCTTTAATTTTTCTGTAATGTGCTAATTTTTACAAATTAATCCAATTATTGAATATTATTGAAATCAGTGGGGTCCTAAACGCTGAACGCGTGGAAATCTGAAACGAAAACACATGTTGTAAATGAGACAAAACAAATGGCGACCAATCAGAAATTGTGTTAAAATTCACCCATTATTCAATAATTGGAATTTTAAAAAAATGTAACCTCTTTTTAAAGGAATCGTCTGTCATAGAGCACATTGCAGAACATTAAAGTACTAGCTATCTGATTAAAAGTTTAAGGAAAATTGGAAGAACTTATACAGGTTTTCAAATCAAAAGATCTCCTGTAGCAAAAACCATCAAACGTGGGGGGTGGAGGGGCGAGATTTGGGAAGCCATGTTTCCTCCCCCGGGGCGGGTTAGGGGAGTGCAAGCTGAAGCAAGAAACGACACTGTTCAGTGCATTGCCACACATCCACCCCCTTCCCTCTCCTCTCTCCACGAGCTGTAAAGGAGCAGCCGACCACACTATACCTGTTAAACGTCTGTACAGGGGTTGAGTCAGCTCAGCGCATGAATGGCTGCTTAGGTTACCTAAAGATAAAGAGGATTTACAGAGGATTAGGTGGCCTCCTTCAAAACCGTGCTGACGTTGCAATATCGTTTTTAAGCGACAACAATGCAACGTAACAGTTGCCTATTTGTCAATTGTGTGTTTTTATTTAGTTAGTACCCAGTTCCGGTCCGTCTGTAATTCTTGGCCCAAATCGGAAAGTGAGGGCGCCATTACTTTTAGGCGTTTGTTAACTCTTGGGTTTGAACCCCCAACCGTCCCCTGGCCTTTCCCTACTCCTTTAGACAAG
Source organism: Aldrovandia affinis (assembly GCA_029706075.1). Lineage (NCBI taxonomy): Eukaryota > Metazoa > Chordata > Actinopteri > Notacanthiformes > Halosauridae > Aldrovandia > Aldrovandia affinis. Next base: position 698,110 of record JAINUG010000266.1, on the reverse strand, counting down.
GGCAGGAAAAAAGTCAAATAAGGACGCAGATCCACTGGGTATTTGAGCATTAAATCCCCCAAGTATCAGCACTAAAACCACGATTTAGATTTCACGAATTATAAAAAAACAAAACAAAACAAAAAAATCAACTGCCATCTTCCCGAAACTCAAAATGACTCATTCATTCTTTAAGTGCTACTGTGCCTAAAACGTGCGGCTTACAAGAGAACACAGTGTTCACCGCTCGCGCAGCTTTTTGCGAAGGCGATAAAGGCGCGTGTTGCTCCTCTCCAGTGCGAGTGCGAAGAAGAATCCCGCTGGAAACAGGTTAGACCGGAGGAACCGGAGCCGCCGAGACAGTTACTTTCGCTATCGGGTTTCGCTCCGCGCATCAGTGTTTTTGTTTTGCTCCTGGCACACGCTCGGCTGCGACGAGCAACTTGTTCTGTCAGAGGGCGCCGCGGAGAGCGCGTGCATGCATTAGTGGAGCGTGTCAAAACAAGTGACCTCAGCTGTGTGTGTGTGTGTGTGTGTGTGAGAGATGGAGTGTAAGAGTGTACGCATGTGAATGTGTCTCTGTGTGTGTTTCTGTTTTTGTGTCTCTGTGTGCGAATACGTGTGTGTATGTGTGTGTGTGTGTGTGTGTGTGAGATGGAGTGTAAGAGTGTGAGCATGTGAATGTGTCTCTGTGTGTGTTTTTGTTTTTGTGTCTCTGTGTGCGAATACGTGTGTATGTGTGTGTGTGTGTGAGATGGAGTGTAAGAGTGTGAGCATGTGAATGTGTCTCTGTGTGCGAATACGTGTGTGTATGTGTGTGTGTGAGAGAGTGCGTGTTTCTTTGCGTGTAAGAGGTTATATTCGTGAAGGAGAATCGGGTAACTGTGTCGTGGAGATCCACCCACCCTCGTACACTCAAACTTGGCGTACCCCAAAAACGTGTGAGACCCCCCCCGCACTGAAAATCCCCGCCTTTGTCTTCGACAGCGAGAGGCAATGAGGCAGTTATTCATAAGAACCTCAGAGCACAGTGCTGACAAGAGCAGGGCATTCAGCCCATTCTTGGCTCATCGTTTTCCTTCATATAAAATTACAACAACAACATGTCCTTATTCCCTGAACATCCACCCCCTCCTCTTAACCCCCCATTTTGTTTGTTGTTGTGAAAAAGTCTAAGACGTCCAAGCCTTTCTCATTCTTTATTGTCATAATAATGTAGACAGGGATCAAACCACACAGACGAGGATGGCTTTATCACATCGCCGTTAGCGACCTCGCCCGGGGTAATTTCCGAAACACCCCTGGCAGAGAAACACAATCCGTGAGTGCGCATGCGTGAGTGCGCGCATGCGTAATGTATGCCATTACAGTAGTGAACGCATACATTTTTTCCACTATATGTGGCCCCAGTGGGAATCGAACCCACAACCTAAGCGTTGTCAACGCCGTGCTCTACCCACTGACCCACGCAGACCCACTGAGTGTGTGCTCGTGCGCGTGTTCCCTTGAATGTCTTTGTCAATTAAGAGCAGGAGTAACTTCTCTGCTTTTGACACGGCACAAGAAATCAACTGCCTGTGGTACCGAGTTAACATTACATGCTATGTGACCAAACGCCCCATGAATCTCTATGAACAAACGCCGTGTTTATCTATGTGAGCAAACGCTAACGTCAAACTCCATGAGCTAACCCCATGTCTCTTTAGCCAACTTTCCATTTGTGTGTGAGTTTACGAGACTTTAGAACGTAAGCTTTGTATGACGTGCTTGATGAAAACGGTCTGCACAAAATGTACCCCCACCGCTCGGCTGCATCAGTAACTCTTCACTCTCACCTGCCAATGAGTCATCACTGACCGTGACAGCTGAGGCTGTCTCAAATCAAAAAAGCTATCTGGAAACCGTTTTAGTGGCCGTTAAAAACGATCGTTCTTTCCCTGTTCGAGGCACATGGAAGCACAGCTTCCCTGAGCAAGCAAACATCTAAATACGCAAATATCGAGCAGACACCACGATCCTTTGTTGACGATGTCTCTCCCTCAGAGTTCCATGCTGTCGTCGCCTTAGCCACTGTTACTCTTGAAACATCGGCAAGTTGAGCAGTCTTCATCACTGAAGCTACTGCCCAAAGTGCCCTAACGATCACCCATGTTTCAAAGTCAGCGAGATCTCGTCATTTTCGTACATGACGGGATGTTAATTGCTTAAGCAACCCGGGGACAACACCTGTGTGGAAGCACCTGCTTTCAATATACTTTGTGTCCCTCACTGACCCAAGTGTTTACACCTTTTTGGCCACTACCTGTCCATTTTTATATATATTAAAACACTATATACTACTACACTATATATATATATATATCAGCCCATTTTATCTCTTCATTTGCCTATATCTAAACAAAAGTAAATTGTAGTAATTCTACACATACACACACACATACAGTATATATAGATATACAGACAAACGCACACATTCTGCCATTGCAAAGTGCGGAACGGAACCAGGAATTCTTTGCGGGCCAGTACGCCATCAGCCAGATGCCAATCATGTCTGAATAATGACATCACATTTTTCATCACTGGTGCCAGAGGGCGTGTGGCCGCGCACGGGACACAGGGACCCGTTTCAGTGACTCCTCCCACCGCGGCATTCTCCACAGTCCACACAATCCTGGGAGTGCTGACATTTCTTTCGGCTCAGCCGCGAGCGTGAGTGGTGCTCGCGTTAGAGGCGGGGCCTCTGGCGGGACCTTCGGCCTGCCGATTGGTCCCGCGGTTAGCTGGCTGGACACAGAGGAGGCTACCTGCACTGCTCCTTTGAGCCAGGGACCGTGGCATCTGTTGGCTTTCTTTTTAGAAAGGTCGTTCAGTGATCTTATGGACGGCTTAGGACAAGCTGTCTTAGGACACTTAGGACAAGCTGTCTTAATTTGGTGGGTCCCCCGTGAGCCACCAGAACAGCTTCAGTGCACTTTGGTTCTACAAACGTCTGGAACTCTGTTGGAGGGATGCAACACCGTTCTTCCATGAGAAACTCCCTCATTTGGTGTTTTGTTGATGGCGGTGGAAAATGCTGCTTCAGGCACCGTATGGTTATTACATTGTTTTCATGCTCGTCAAACCATTCAGGGACCACTCGTGCCCTGTGGATGGGGGGGGGCGTTGTCATGCTGGAAGAGATCAGGAGAGAAATGCTTCACCACAGGATGAAGGTGATCGCTCGGAACGGCTTTGTATTTACTGCCATTCACCTTGGCCTCTAAGGGTCTGAGTGGACCTAAACCATGTCAGGAAACATGCACATGCACCCGCACCATAACAGAGCCGCCAGAACCCTCCATTTACTCAAGTGTTTCCTTTACTTTGGCAGTCGCCTGTAGGTGTTCTCGTATCAAGCTGGCTCTCCCCACCGGGCGATGTGACGCCTGCTCGCTTGTGTTTTGAGGTCGGCTCGTCTGAGCGATAGCACGGTGGGCGGGTGATCGAGCGGGGGCTGTTTCGAGCGGGGGCTGTTTTGAGCGGGGGCTGTGTTTGTGCGCCCGGCGCTGCTGCCACAGCCGGGAGAGGCACGGCAGGGCTGCCCACGCAGACCAGAGGACACACATCCCAGGGTCAGGGCGGCAGTGTGGGAGTGTGGGAGCGCATCAGCACACAGCAGGTGCAACTGATACGCGAGCGGAGCAGACAGCAGAGGAGAGGAGTGGGTCAGTGCTGGACACTGGTTCTGTGTGGCTCCAGTGGGTAGAGCGTGGCGCTGACAACGCTCAGGTTGTGGGGTTGTTTTCCCATTGGGCCCACATAGACTGAAAAATGCATACATTTACTATTGTGCATCTGCTAAATGGCATGTATTATTATTATTACAAGAGTGGGTCAGTGCTGGGTGCTCTGTTAGAGTGGGTCAGTGCTGGACGCAGGGCTGGCAGTGCAGTGTAATGGTTAGGGAGCTGGACTTGTAACTCAGAGGTTGCAGGTTCAATTCCCAGGTGGGGCACTGCTGTTGTACCCTTGAGCAAGGTACTTAACCTGAATTGCTTCAGTAAAAATATCCAGCTGTATAAATGGATTGTAAAAGAAATGTAAACTGTGTAAGTCGCTCTGGATAAGAGCATCTGCTAAATGCCTAAAATGTAATGTAATGGACACTCTCACATTGAAGGATCTTCTGTTTCCTTAAAGAGGTCAGTGTCAGATGAATGATAACATTTGGAGATGTTAACCATTTCACCGAGGTAGGGGGATCAGCCATTTTAGGGGGATTAGGGGAGATGAGATGAGGTGAGAAAGTCTGGAAACTCCTGTCAGGGGTGAACGACGGGGGGCAAATGGATTTCACGCTGCGATGAAATGGACGCGCGCACGTCGGAATCTGGTCTGGGGCCAGGGACGATATTCCTGGAGCCCAATCAGCGAGTCGCTCTTTCATCATCGTCTGCGGGGTTTCCCGGCGTTGGCGGGGGCCACTCCACTATCGTCAGGACGACCCAGCCATCTCACAGCAGGGGGAACCAGCTATTTTCTTCAGCTCTTGGGCTTTCAACAGCTGCCCAAAACCAACCATTAACTTTTTCCAGCCCCACCCCTGATTTCCTGTGGGAATGATCTTCCAAAAAACACACAGACACATGTGCGCATCAACAAACACGAGCACGCACGCACACACACACACACGCACACGCACAAGAAGGCGAACACACACGCGCACGTGCGTGAACGCAAACACTCTCGCACGGCGACTCTCGCGCGTACCGCTCGCGGCCTGTCTGCTTTCTGGCACGCTGAAACCCGGGAACAACAAGCAGCCACAGCCCCGTCTCCACCTTTCACCCTCCGCCTGCAACTCCGTGTCCATCTCCTCTTCCACCCCCCCCCCTCCTGTCTCCGGCATGCCCCCCGGGGTTATTTCAAATCCCAACAAGGCTCTCTTCGGAGTGTTTACTTTTTAGTTTATGCACCGGAGAATAGCATGAACACATTCACACACACACGCACGGACACACACACACACACACTTCCACGTAGGACAGCTGTTATTGCAGATGTAGCGAAATACCACGTGTCGAATTTCACAAGAGCCCTCTGATCCTGGCCCCTGCCAACAACATGCATTATGATGATATGATCTTATCAGTTTTTATCACAGATGGACATACAGCGTGATCCCCCCCCACCCCAAAAAAACAAAAACCTGTCGTTCGTTAAAAAATGGAGCAGAACAAAACGTGAGGAACAGCGCAGCCAATCACTGGGCCGGTTGGCTTGGCGTGCGCGTGTCCTGCTCGTGTCTGCGAGCGTGTGCGCGTGTGGCCGTCGGCACACGTTCCCTGCGTCTGGTATGTGCTCATTTGTCTCTGTTGCGTTTGCTGTTATACATCCACGCGCGACTGTGCGACGTGCGGACGTACATCCGCGAACATGCGCATGCACCTGTGTGTTCTAGCCATGTCTGTATTCCTGTGTCTGCCCGGGTTACAGCAGGCTGTCGCTGCCTGGTGTGCGTTTGGGGTGTGTGAGCAGGCCCTGGGGTGGTGTACGGTGTCAGGGGATCCAGTGAGGAGGTGCCTGGGTGCGGGAAACTGGCCCTGCAACTCGCCTCTCCCCTCGGGAGGCGAAACCGGGTCTGTCGGCTCCGCCGCGGTAAGCCCCTAAACCGAGACGCGACGGAGAAAGGCAGGACGAAGACACGAGAGTACGACCTGCACACCCCTCCCGCCATGGCTGCGATCCGCTCGGAGATTCCGTCCAATCAGCAACCCCTTCTGTTCCACCCCGATCAGCATTTCCTTATTTTCCGCCCAATCAGCCAGCCCCACGTGGCCGCATTGTGCACCTTTTATACGTATTAACGATGTCTCTGACATGCAGTTATTTTGATGCCGTGTGTCTTTCGGGTGTTGGGATGTACCCCTGCAAGTAAACTTGTGTAATTACCATAGCGACACACTGCGTGGGCGCATGACGTAGTTTGCGCGAGAAGGTCTGGGCCCATGTCTTCGGTTTCATCCCCATGGAGAAAGGATTAAACCTGATCTGTGTAGTGTCTGTGTTTGTGTGTGAGCGTGTGAATGAGTGTGTGTGTGTGTATGTGTGTGTGTTTGTTTATGTGTGTATGTGTATGTGTATGTGTATATGTGTGTGTGTGTGTGTATGTGTATGTGTGTGTATGTGTGCACCCACCAGACCTGGGTCAAATGCTCATTTGAAATACGTTAACCCTTTAGGCACCAGTAAAAGCCCTGAAGAGTGGTTGGGTGGTTCTGAAGATTAGAGCATGGCATTGGCAATGCTTAAAACTGGGGCCAAATACTGAAAATGTATTTCACTACTGTAAGCAATAAAAGTGTCCGAAATGACCATTATTGAAGATTTAAAAAGAAATATATATTTTCAGCAATACTCCGATGACCAATACTCTGACCAAATACATGTGTGTATTTCACATATGTATTTGATCCAGGTCTGATGCACACATGTGTGTGTGTGTGTGTGTGTGTGTGTATGTGAGAGAGTGTGTGTGTGTGTTTGAGTAAGTGAGTGTGTGTGTGTGTATGTGAGAGTGTGTGTGTGTGTGTGTGTGTTTGAGTAGTCTGGAGAGTGCAGTGTTGTTGGAGCTGTAACAGTTTCTAATGACCCTGAAGCTGAGATCCAGGCTCGGTGATTTGCATAGATTTCCACCTGAGGGCTGTTCTCCACATGCCGCACTGATTCACACTCACCTCTGGTTTTGCATACACCTGAAGATCTCAACCCGTCGACCAATCAGGCAGCAGGGAACAGTCGATACACTCGTGAGATTGCATAATCAGGTCTGCTGGAGATCAGCTGAGGATCAGATGCACACATACACACATTCTAGTCGTGCACAGATACACACACACACACACACACACACACACACACACACACCTCACAAACACTCACGCACTCATTCCTCAAACACACACGCACCTTGTAAACACTCTCCTCATAAACACACACACTCACACACACACACACACATACCTCATAAAACCTCACACAAACACACTCCTTAAACATACACACACACACTCCCTTCGTATACACACATACACACACCCACACACATACCTCATAAACACTCACACAAACACACTCCTTAAGCATACACACACTCTCTTCGTATACACATGTACACACACACAGACACCACACAAACACACACACACACACACACATGTACACACACGCAGACACCACACAAACACACACACACACACACTCACACATACACACATATTTCCATGTCACAGCAGTACGGAGAGAGAGAGAGAGGGAGGCTGAACAGGTTATTTGTTTGTCACCGTTGATCCGTCAGACACGTAACGCTGCAGGCCCCTGCATGCTCCACACTTGTTTTCCTGTGCGACAGCGGGACGGAGGACAGGCGGACAGACGGAGGGACTGGATGACTAAACGTTTCACAAGGCCCAGATGTCTGAGGGTGCCAAGTGAAAAAGCACGCTGCGTTTCTCGTTCAGCTTCTCCAGAAACGCTCTTTGCCCTTCGCAGGGGAACAAAACAATACGATTCTATTCCCTGGCAGAACAGTTAATATCCTGTCTGAGAGTGGCAAGAAAGGAAGAAGAAAACGTGCCAGAGATGTTTCCACACTATGCCGTCAGCACTGAAACGCTTCCAGAACACCCCTTCCAGCGGATCTCTATTTCGCCAGCGGCGTCTCCTTAAAGCGGCATCGCTGACGTGCGAGGAGGGTGTTGAAATAGCCGCAGCAGGAAACGATGGTTTCGGCGAGAGGGGACAGGCAAGGTGTGGAGAAGAGCAGTTATAGACAGACGCGGAAACCACGGCGGGCACAAATACACACGCACGCACGCACGCATACACACGCACGCACGCATACACACGCACGCACGCGCATACGCATACACACGCACGCGCGCGCATACGCATATACACACACACGCGCGCATACGTATACACACACGCGTACGCAAAGGCGCACACATACGCATACACACGCACATACAAATACACACACTCATACACACGTGCACACATGCGCGTGCGCATACACAAACGCCCGTGCGCACAAACCTACACCGTTTTTCTCTCACACAGACACGCTTATTAACCTACGCAGACTGTAAAACTGTCGTAAAGTCTCAGGGACGTCTCATTGTCGGAGTGGTCTGGGGGTGGACACAGGACACGGGCTCTCGACTTCAGGAGATGCAAAGAGTTTTTCATCCAGTGTTCTCATCGCACCCCCTGACCCAGAGTGCAGGTTGACAATGAGTCTGTGTGATCTGTACGGATCTGTGAACAATAGACTGCATTGTAGTCAACCCCCCCCCCCCACTGAAAACACACCAGGAGTCTTGGCTGCACTACGATTGGACTGCTCCTTGAACGAAGGGGGGTGGCGAGTGTGTGTGTGCATGCCTGTGCGTGTGTGTGTTTTTACACCAGTGAGGGTGTATGTGTCTGAACCTGTGTGCGTGTGTGTGTGTGTGTTTACACCAGTGGGGGTGTATGTGTCTGAACCTGTGTGCGTGTGTGTGTGTGTGTGTGTGTTTACACCAGTGGGAGTGTATGTGTCTGAACCTGTGCGTGTGCGTGTGTGTGTTTTTACACCAGTGGGAGTGTATGTATATGAAGAATCTGTGTGTGTGTGTGTGTGTGTGTTTACACCAGTGGGCGTGTATGTGTCTGAATCTGTGTGCGCGCGTGTGTGTGTGTGTGTGTGTGTGTGTCTGTGTGCAGTCATCACTTGGCGGGGACTGACTTTTTAAAACTACATTTTGTTGTGAATTGAAATAAATAAAGGATATAATTGGCAAATAAATTGGAAGAAAAACGGGGAAAAGTTTGAAACAAAAAAAAAAAAAACAAACAAAAAAATATATATCAGTAGGCCTACTTCATTCTGTAATAAACCCCAAAAGTAGAAAATACTACAGGAATATGCATTTATCCCTAGGGATTTTGTCCCGGTTGACTGCCATCCATCTTGTTGAAGACATTTGATACTTTGACACAATCCGTGTCCTCAAGCGCAACAATGAAAATGACGATTTGATCGTTGGTGCACTGCATGGCTGTGGCCACAGCGCTTACACTTCAGCACTCTCCTTCCTGTTTAAAATGTTTAAGGGATTATCACAATGGGGCGTTTGTGATTTTTGATGTCATTGCTTGTGTATTCTTTGATTTACACAACACCATCAAACCTCCCTGTTTGTCCAGTCCCAGTGGCTTCAAACAGGTTCAACACCATAATAACTCATAAGAAAAATAAATGTAAAAATAAAAAGTTGTCATGTACCCAAAGCCTACGATGAAGTAAGGCCTTTATCTGTTGCCCAGATTTAAGCTAACATCCTGTTAAACTGCTGCATTTTACAGGCAATTCAGTCGCTTCCGTGTAAGGCTGTAATTCTGGGCGATCCTTGTCAGTTTCTACATCACCCTGATGCCATCCAGAGATTGTGTGGGCAGAGTGTGACGGTACATGAAATGTGCTCTTCATTTCGATTTCTCTCCTTTTGCTGTGTGTTTGGGTTGGTGTGTGAGACCTGCAAGTGGATGTGTGTATGTGTGTGTGTGTGTGTTTCCACATTTGTTTGTTGTGTACGTGTGTTTGGTGTGTTTGTGCGTCTGTGTGTGTGCATGTGTGTGTTTGTGTGAATGCGTGTGTGTGTGTTCATTTGGTGTGTGTGTATACTGTGTGTTTGGTGTGCATGTGTTTATATGTGCATGTATGTGTGTGTTTGTGTGAATGCGCGTGTGTGCTTATTTGGTGTGTGTATGCTGTGTGTTTGGTGTGTGTGCGTATCCGTGCGTTGCATATGTGCGCTGCACACACCGGCTGTACGGTCTGTGTGCGGGTGAGCAGTTGTGACTTCCTCCCGTGATTCCTGGTACATCCTGTGTAGATAAATCAATAACATCTCTCAGCTCAGAGGACCTGCCAAACACCTGCCCCGGGGCTGAACTGTCCATGGAGAACCATCCGTACACATCTGCCCAAGCCAGCTGGCTAAGTGTGCGTGTGTGCGTGTGTGTGTGTATGTGTGTGTGTATGTATGTGTGTGCGTGTGTGTGTGTGCCTGTGTGTGTGTGTGTATGTGCGTGTGTGTATGTGTGTGTATGTGTGTGTGGGTGGGTGTGGGTGTGGGTGTATGTGTGTGTGTGTGCGTGGGTGTGTGTGTGTGTGTGTGGTAGGATAGGTTCCTGGTTGATGGGTTTGAGGGTTAACCTTTATTTAACCAGGCAGGTCACTTAAGAACAAATTCTTATTTACAAGGATGCCCTGCTGAGAGATAATTAGCCTCTTGAAGTCTTGTCTATTTAAAAAATGTTCAGCATTTTAATTCATGTTTTTCTGCAACATTCTGCGTTTCGATGCACAGGACATTTTGGGGATGAATTGAAATAGGGTTTTGTGAAGTGTGAGGCCCTTGGTCTTGGATGGAGTCCTGGGTTTGATCTCCACACCTGCGGCATACAGGTGCAGTCAGGTATTGTGTTGTGACGAGAGGACGCGGTCAGGTGAAGATCAGAGCAGGATCCTGGCCGGGGGATGGTAGTGGGGATGTACAGTTATAAGCAGGTGCGAAACTTTGGCCCCGTAGCTCTGTTTCTCAGTCAACACGCTCGGGGTGACGATAGTGCTCTCGCTGTCTCTCCCTTCCACTGTTATTCATACTCAAACTCTTTTTGAGAGAGAGAGACAGAGAGACAGAGAGAGAGAGAGAGACAGAGAGAGAGACAGAGAGAGACAGAGAGACACAGAGACAGAGACAGAGAGACAGAGAGACAGAGAGAGAGAGAGAGAGAGAGAGAGAGAGAGAGAGAGAGTGGAACAAAGCCTGGCTCAGGGATGCAGGCTTGATTAGACTCTCCCCAAAGCCTTATGACCTTAAACTAACACAGGTCGGGTAGTGGACCAATCAGAAGACCAATTATTATAATGAGCCAGTGATAATCTCACTTCCATCTAATAACCCCACTCTCATTTAATAATCTCACTCCCACCTAATAATCCTACTGCCATCTAATAACCCCGCCCTCATCTATTAAATAAATGTTAAAAAAATGGTGAATTGTAATAATTGTAATAAATATTGATCGGATCACATGTTGTAAAAAAACCTCAGTAGTTTTGCAATTGTTTCTCAAATAAAATGCGTTTTCCTGAAATCTGTATTATGCCAAAAGAACAGACTTGGGGAAACCCCCCAGAAAAAGAAATGTGAGCCGATTATATTCCAAAACAACGACTGCAAAGTCAGATAGGAAACATTTAGAACTTTCAACCTGACTTGACGGAAAATTGAAATTTTTCCATGACAAAGAAAATGTGATGCCTTTACAGATACAAGCAGGTTGACGTTGTCTCTCTGTGAATGTGTTTTCCCCCTTGTCAAAAGAGATGATGGCACCCATTTCTTCTGTGGCTCTCAGTCAAAACAAACCCGTGGCCTGCCCAGCCAGCCGAGGGCCCGCCGGTGAGCGGCCGATGCTGGCACAGCCCCTCCTCATCGCCCTCCTCATCGCCCTCCTCATCGCCCTGCTCTCACCCCGAGCTGACCTCTTCCCCGGGGGCGTTGTTCCTGTGCTGCGTGACTGCCCCTGTGGTTAAAACAGCAGCCGCCCATCCCAGTACCCTCTGCAGCCCAGCAATCCTCTCACCTCGCTAGGCCTGAAAGAGCGGGGGGACCCCCCTGCCCACAGCCCCTCTCATCTCCCCTAACGCAGGATGACACCACGCTTCACCACACGGGTCGCCGATCCACCCAACAATAGCCACCGGGAGGATGATGACGCATGGGAGGGAAAGGACACACGGACACACGGACACACACAGACACAGACACAGACACACACACACACACACACACACACACACACACACACACACACACACACACATACACATACACATACACACACACACACACACACACACACACACACAGAGACACATACACACACACACACAGAGACACATACACACACACACACACACACACACACACAGAGACTCACACATGAACTCACACCATCAGAAACACACACAGCTCCACCTCCTCTACACACACACACACACAACTCCACACACTCACACATGAACACACACCTTCACACACACACACACACACACACTCCACACACTCACACATGAACACACACCTTCACACACACACACACACACTCACACACCTCCACCCTCACCCACACACTTACACACACATGTGATCAGATCAAACATGTCACGGCAAACGTAGGACGCATCCAGTCTGTCTGAACGCTGGGGGCCCGGGTGCAGGAGCCAGCATCAGCCTGAGCTGCGGTGGACCGGGATCAGCCGCTGAACAGCTGGAGAGCAGCTGGTCCTAAGTACAGCCCCCGGAGGAGCAGTCCCGGCACAAACCGCTGTTTCCTGGCTTCTCCCGTGCCAGAGAGAGGCCCTGCTTTAAACAATGCAGCCTGCAGCGTGTAATGGCGTGGATGGAAGGGAGGGGACAGGGCAGGGAGAGTGAAGGCCCAAAAGCAGGGGCCCACAGTGTCCACCTCTGGCCCAACGCAGTGCATCACGGCCGGGATGGACAGCAGAGAAGGTGGGCAGGCGGACCATAATGGCCCAGTGTAAAAAAAGGCTATTGCGCCCACCCACCCACACACACACCCACACACACCCACACACACATACAAAAACAGATTCATAAGCACACAAAGAGAATCCATACACGATGCACGACCACCACACAAACAAATCGATCCACAGAACTTCAGTTCAACATGCAGGCCTACTCCCACACAAATTCCTGTGCACACATTCACAAGCAAGCAGGGATTCGATGCAAAGATGCAAAGATATGAAATCCTCAGTGGCGTAAAAGGCAGCCTGTAAACCCAGGTCACCCGGTTCCTCCTGCCCACACAGTCTCGGCCCTCACGCTCCAGGAATGCTGGGATATGCAAAAAGTTTCGCCTCAAATTTTCAAACCGTTGGGAAGGCTGCAGTCGCAGAGCAAGAGGCCCCCGTTGTCTAGGGTCCGATTACTGGCAGGTGTAGCTCTGCTTGTTAGTGTTTGAGTGTGTGTTTGTGTGCGTGTGTGTGTGTTTGTGTGCGTGTTGTCATGTCCCCAAATCTAGTAAATCTACCTTTGTTGCATTAACAAGGTAGGAGAATAAGACCGTTACATATTTGCCCATTTCTGGATCCAGGTGTTCTGAGGGCGTGACCCAATGGCGTGGAGAGTGCGTTTACGCACCGGGAGGTTTGCTTGTGTGGCCGCGCGAGTGAGCGGGGAGGCTAGTCGCGATCTTCCGCAAGAGACTCAAGACCCACCTTTTCAGACTGAATTCTGTACATCTAGCCAATTGTCATCACCACCGCCTATACGTTCATCCATCCATCCATCCATTATCTAAGCCGCTTATTCCTGGTCAGGGTCGCGGGGGGGGGGCTGGAGCCTATCCCAGCATGCGTTCCGGGCGAGAGGCAGGAATACACCCTGGACAGGTCGCCAATCCATCGCAGGGCACTACATACACCATTCACTCACACACTCATACCTACAGGGCAATTTAGACTCTCCAATTAGCCTAACGTGCATGTCTTTGGACTGTGGGAAGAAACCGGAGTACCCGGAGGAAACCCACACGGACACGGGGAGAACATGCAAACTCAGCACAGAAAGGCCCCCGGCCTGGATTCGAACCCGAGACCTTCTTGCTGTGAGGCGACAGTGCTATCCACTGCACCACCGTGCCGCCTCCTATACGTTCATTACTGCTTTTTGTATATGTTGTGGCAGCCGGATGGGCTGCACTAGGAAATGGCTGCCTGGCCTACAACACATGGCAGCCATTTTTCACTACATTTCCCAGCATGCCACAGTAACACCTGAACCAAGTCAGGTAATGGAGATAGAGAACAGCTGAAAGCCATTTCAAAGGCCTATTTAAAGGGCGGTTGCCCATTGTTCTAGGAGAGGAGTCGGAACGAGTTGGGAAAGGAGTTGCTGTGCGGATTTGGTGAGTAAATACCTGTGGAAGTCGGTTGACCAGCCAGGATTTACAAAGAGTATTTTTGGAGAGAGTTTTTTGAAAGAGTGTTGGGGAATTGTTTTTTGTTGGATTGGATTACTGGAAATTGGATTACGGACTGGACAAACGGAACTTGGACCTGGATTGCGGATTGGGAACGGACAACGACAAAGAGACAAGCCTTGTGGACTTTGTGTTTGTATTCCCCAAAAGACCCCACCCTGCGTTTTGTGTTCGTTTGTTTAATAAATCATAACTTCTGCTGATATTACTGCCTCCTCAGTGTTTTTACACGTGCCTACGCCTCTGAACGGTCAGTGAGTGTCGCCCAACCCTTGGGGACGCCACATATGGTGGAGAATGCGGCAGAGGGCAGCACAGATAGGCAAGAGGAGGTAGTGCAGCAGGGGTTTTGTTTGGTTTGTGCAACAGACTCCACGATGGGAGAGATGCAGAGACTGAAGAGACGGGCAGCCATGGTGGAGGACCGATGGCGTGTCACCCTCCGTGAGGTCCAAGAGCTGAAGCAGAGTGCCCAGCTTGAGCTGTGCAAGGCAAAATTGGAGGTGAGCACCTCAGAGGAGCGCCACCTGCTGGCCGTGATGCAGTTGCAAGAGGAGCACCACATGGACTCCCTGGAAGTGATGAGAATCATGTCTGGGGAGATGAAAAAGGAGAAGGCATCCCAGGGCGATGAAGTGAGGCGTGTAGAGTCCCACAAACCGGGCGCTCAAAGAACAGGTGAGAAACCTGACAAAGATGCGTGAGGATGAGCAGCGACATTTTCTGGACAGGCAGGAGTCCCAGGACCAGGCCGCAGATGAGTATGCCCGGGCCTTGGGGGATGCCCAGACCAGGCTCGCCCAGAAGGAGGCAGAGCTAAGGGAAAGCAGCGGAGAACCATGCGTCCGAGGCGGAGCAACTCCGGTGCCGAGTGGAGCAGGAGAGCAGGGATACGCACCAGGTCGAGGCCAACGCCCTGCGGGAGCAGCTGGCCCAGCTGGAGAAGAGCGTGGAGCAGGTAAAGGCCCAGAACCAGGAGCTACAGACCGAGCAGGAGAAGTTCCTGGCCCAGAGAGATGACGTCAGCTCCCAGCTGCAGGAGGTGAACCGCGCCAACAGCCGGCTCCTGGAGCAGCTGACTGAACGGGGCCAGGAGAAGGACAAACTCCAGCAGGCGCTGGAGGAGACCAGGAAGACGGCGGACAAGCGCAAGGCCAGGCTGGACGAGCTGGCCATGGACGTGGCGCAGGAGAAATCACGGCACAAGGAGGAGCTGAGCGACGCGCGGCTGCAGCACGAGAAGGAGGTGCTGGGCGTGGGGGCGCGCTACGAGAAGGAGCTGCGTGGCCTGCACGAGGACAAGAACCGCACCGAGGAGGAGATCCGGTCACAGCTCCGTGACGAGAAGGCCCGCACTCGGGAGCTGGAGAGCCTACAGCAGACGGGGGAGGTCAGACTCCAAGAGGCGAAGGAGACGGCGGAGAAGAGTGCGCTGGAGCACCAGGAGCAGGTCCAGAAGCTGCAGCTGGAGCAGACCGCACAGCTTCAGGGGAAGATGGCGGAGATGGAAGCCCAGCAGCGGGCCACAGAGAAATCCTTTCGCGAAGTACTGAAGGTCCAAGCCGAGGCTGTGCTGGACCTACAGGCCCACCTGAAAGGGGTGAGTGAAGAGCTGGACTGTGTACAGTGTGTTCCTGTCACCCAAGACGCTAGCACGCAGGTGGAGGTCCCGCAGCCAGCGGAGCTGGGAGGACATGATGACCAGACAGTGGAGTGGGGACAATGGTCCTCAGTCCCACTCAGCCTGCCGGACCTTCCAGGGAGCCAGGAGGAGCTATGGGGGGACCATAGTATGGAAGAAGGCCTCATAATTATGGCCGAGGCCGGTTTGAACACCCAACCATCTCCTGAAAAGGTGAGTTCATCCCCCCTCACTAAAATTGGAAAAATGTAAAAGAAAAGTGAAGATTAGAGGTTCTCCACTGAAGAGGAAAGGAAAACGGAACAGGCAGATGGGTAGACGGAGTGACCATGGGAAGCCTGGGTGGAGCAGAGATGCCAGAAGGACAAGGAAAAGAAAAAGGAGAATTAACCGTGTGGTGAAGAGAATGTTTTCCCCAGTTGCCCTACCTGACCCCCTGAAAGGAAAAGGAGGAGGAGGAAAAAGGCTGAAGCCTGGACACTGGATTCGGAATGGCGTAACGGATACCGGAGGAGCCATGGGGGCTGGTGAAGACAGAACCGGAGCGGTGACCGCTCCGTCCGTGGAGCCCAGAGCCTGTACCCACTGGTGGCCATTTTGGGGCAGAAAAGGTGAGCCACTTGCGTCCCTCATTAATGTCTGCCAGACATTTTTTCAGGCAACCGGAGACTGGGGATTCTGGACGTTTGACCCAGGGGGGACACTTCCTGAGTGGACCTGGAGAGGGGGACCCTCCTGGTGGCCGCTGGACATAGGCCGCTCGGCCCTCCCCGAGGTCAGAGCTGAGGAGGAGGGTGTGTGGCAGCCGGATGGGCTGCACTAGGAAATGGCTGCCTGGCCTACAACACATGGCAGCCATTTTTCACTACATTTCCAGCATGCCACAGTAACACCTGAACCAAGTCAGGTAATGGAGATAGAGAACAGCTGAAAGCCATTTCAAAGGCCTATTTAAAGGGCGGTTGCCCATTGTTCTAGGAGAGGAGTCGGAACGAGTTGGGAAAGGAGTTGCTGTGCGGATTTGGTGAGTAAATACCTGTGGAAGTCGGTTGACCAGCCAGGATTTACAAAGAGTATTTTTGGAGAGTTTTTTGAAAGAGTGTTGGGGAATTGTTTTTTGTTGGATTGGATTACTGGAAATTGATTACGGACTGGACAAACGGAACTTGGACCTGGATTGCGGATTGGGAACGGACAACGACAAAGAGACAAGCCTTGTGGACTTTGTGTTTGTATTCCCCAAAAGACCCCACCCTGCGTTTTGTGTTCGTTTGTTTAATAAATCATAACTTCTGCTGATATTACTGCCTCCTCAGTGTTTTTACACGTGCCTACGCCCTCTGAACGGTCAGTGAGTGTCGCCCAACCCTTGGGGACGCCACAATGTATACTTGTTCAAAACGTCCTATTAAAAAAATAAAAGAATAAATAAATGTACTAACCTTTTCCTTCCCAATGTTACAGGTATGGTATGCAGCTGCCAACAACGGTGTCTATCGCTGTATTAATGCACTGATCTCTTGCGCGAACTATGATTGATCCTACCATGTGTTAATGCACATCTTGTAGCCTGAGTCACTCTGGATAAGAGCGTCTGCTAAATGCTTCAAATGTAAAATTTAAATGTATGAAAGAGGGAGCGACTCTAAAGCGAGGTGAAACAAAAGAAAAGGAAGGGGTGTAGGAAGCAGACGTAACGGACTGTTGAACCTCCACACATCCCATAACAGTACAGCCCAGCACAGCACAGCACAGCCCGTAACAGCGCAGCCCAGCACAGCCCATAACAGCACAGCACAGCACAGCACAGCCCGTAACAGCCCGTAACAGCACAGCACAGCACAGCACAGCACAGCACAGCCCGTAACAGCCCGTAACAGCACAGCACAGCACAGCACAGCACAGCACAGCACAGCCCGTAACAGCGCAGCCCAGCACAGCCCAGCCCAGCCCAGCCCATAACAGCACAGCACAGCACAGCACAGCCCGTAACAGCCCGTAACAGCACAGCACAGCACAGCACAGCACAGCACAGCACAGCCCGTAACAGCCCGTAACAGCACAGCACAGCACGCGCGGGGCCTATATTCACGTGTGACAAATCGGACCAGTTGCAACAGCTCCGCCTCACAACTCCCCCCCCCCGCTGTGTTTATGTCTGTCTTTAAGGCTAAGGCGGGGGGTGATACCATGCACTCTTCCCTCTCCCTCTGATCTCCGGGAATTTGTTCTTCTCTGGAGTGTCCAGCTCCGCATCTACGGCGACTATCTATACCACCTCAACCCTCTTGCCCTCATGTGCCCCATGGAACAGTCCAATTGCTAGTAGCGTGTGGCAGAGAGACGGAGGGTTTATGTCGAGTTTGGGCTTTTGGAACGCTCCGTTCTCTCAGTTCTGTTGCCAGGAAAAGCTGAGGACCACTGTGGAGACTGCGAGAGACAAAGGACGACCCTTAAGCTTATTACAGCCCTGCTTTCCCCCATACGGCACTCTGCAAGAGGAAAGGGAGGGAGGGAGAGAGGGAGAGAGAGAGGAGAGAGAGAGGGAGGAGAGAGAGAGATGAAGGACGACCCTTAAGCTTATTACAGCCCTGCTTTCCCCCATACGGCACTCTGCAAGAGGAAAGGAAGGGAGGGAGAGAGAGAGAGAGAGAGAGAGAGAGAGAGAGAGAGAGAGAGAGAGAGAGAGAGAGAGAGAGATGAGTGGGGGGTTGGAGAAGCTGATTTGAAGAGAGCACGCATAGAAAATGAGAAAATTAGAGCAAACCCAATTACAACACAAAGCAATATCATAGGAGGTTGAGTAACAATACTCAGTAATAACATCCAGCTGAACGGTTATGAAATGTCCACAAATGCTCCTCTTGTTGGGCCTTTGGCCTAGCTCAATCTATCCGGAACATTCTAAAATGTCAAAGCTCAGTGCTTTTTCGATATTCAGCTTCACAGAGGCCTTGTCTACTGTTCTCAAAGAGTCACACACACACAGGTATGCACACACACACACACACACACACACACAACACACACACAAGCACACATTTTCTCTGGTGCTCACATTCACATTCAAAACAACACAATTGAGTCCTGGAGCAGACCTGTGGGAACAGACCTGTAATCTTAACATCTTTGCGAGTGTGTGTGTGTGTGTGTGTGTGTGTGTGTGTGTAAGCATTTGCCCACATGGAAAAAACAGCTCTACCCCATTTAGTCTGCAGGGCTCACTGGTTGTGCTCTGCTGAGCAGTATTGCTGGCAGCTGGTGTTGAAATTGATTGGAAAAAAAAACTATTTTACCATGGCACCAGTTCGAAGCTGCAAAAAAAAATCACCATCACCTAGAGAAAAATGCACGCACATATATACAAGCATACTGACGTGTACACTCACTTGCACACACACGTATGCACACACACACACACACACACACACACAAGTTCACATATATACTTGTGTGTTACAGGTACGGTATGCAGCTGCCAACGATTATGTCTATTGCTGTATTACGACACTGATTTCCTGCGCGGACTATGATTGATCTTACCATTTATTAATGCACATCTTGTAAGTCGCTCTGGATAAGAGCGTCTGCCAAATGCCAAAAATGTCAAATGTAATGTATGTATGCACACACATACACAGTTATGCCGACACGCACACACTTAAATACGCATACAGGTACACACACACACACGCACACACACAGGTATGTCCACACACATGCACTGAAACACCCACACAGACATACAGGCACATTTAGAGGGCTGCAGGGCTAGAACTGGGGCCTCATTCACCTCAGTACCTGCGTTGTGAGGGCAAACAGAGATTGTACACGTCAGTATGCTTGTATATATGTGCGTGCATTTTTCTCTAGGTGATGGTGATTTGTTTTGCAGCTTCGAACTGGTGCCATGGTAAAAAATGGCATGTGTGAAAGGCGTGGAAACTAAGCCTAATTCCCTGCAGTTAATGCCGTTAAAGAGGCAGTCACGCAGGATACGCGGCTGATTCACGGTCATTAATATAACCCCCATTAAAGAGCCGGAAACTGCATGCATGAGTCTCTTTGAGAGGCTTGTAAAGTCAGGAAAATGAATTTTTCACTTTAAAAAAACAACTAAAAACTAAAAACTTTCCTTAAAACACTGAATCACATTTCTGTCTCTAAGTGCTCTTGGAGGTACAGTAACATGAGAGAATTTAAAGTACAAACAATAAGTTAACGGAAGAGACGTATTACCTGTGTGCAACGGGCCGCTTCGTGTCTTTCTTATCTGCCCCTCAGGACCTGGTAAAGTCGGGGCAGAACTTTCAGAATTGTCCCAGCATTTGTGTCACCTGGAGTGTGGAATGCTGGTTAACGGACAGAGGAGTCAAAGCTGAAATATCTCCATGCAGACTGGCAGAGGAGTCAAAGCTGAAATATCTCCATGCAGACTGGCAGAGGAGTCAAAGCTGAAATATCTCCATGCGGACTGGCAGAGGAGTCAAAGCTGATATATCTCCATGTGGACTGACAGAGGAGTCAAAGCTGAAATATCTCCATGCAGACTGGCAGAGGAGTCAAAGCTGAAATATCTCCATGCACACTGACAGAGGAGTCAAAGCTGAAATATCTCCATGCAGACTGGCAGAGGAGTCAAAGCTGAAATATCTCCATGCAGACTGACAGAGGAGTCAAAGCTGAAATATCTCCAAGCAGAGTGATAGAGGAGTCAAAGCTGAAATATCTCCACAAACCCAATGACCCGGTAGCATGTCAGTAATTAAGGGATTCTGTGACATTTTGGGGGAGTTGTGTGGAATAAGGATGGGATCCAGATGAAAGTGAGGAGAAACATTGTGTGCGTGTGAATACTTATTTGTATACAAACAGTATATGGGTGT